>JAHPZR010051032.1:5000-30000 GCA_019787425.1 Platygyra sinensis | reverse complement strand
AGGCATGTCTAGTGCGAACAATTTTTTGCACCCATCAAAATTTTTGCAAGCGGAACGAAACTTCAAAGATTCCGTCGACTAGCTTTGGAGGCTGTAAAAGTTTTGTCAGGCGAGAAAATCCTTTGTTCCTTGACATCCATCCATCATTGGGTCATCAAATTTGAAACATATGGATTACGAAGCGAACATGACTGTATGACTTCCTGCGAGTGTTCTCTCTCGGAACATATTAAGAGCCTCAGTAAATCGTGGAATGAATCTCTACCCATTCGCATATTTCTACGGAACAAGATCTCAGGAAAATGGCGCTGGAAAAATATCAAGTGCGGGTGAATACGATGGTGATGGCGGTGTCTTCGCAGCTGAATTAAAACCTCGAGCTCCAAAATCCTTAACAGGCGAATCCTAGCAACCAAAACTATAACTTATTGTTGATGTAGCAAGAACAGGTTCTGCATGAAAAGCAAAAAGCAATGAAGTGCCATAAAAACATTTCAGGGAGCATTTTTCATTCACAAATTTGACCGGAAACTTAGCGCGAAACAGACACCGACACACATTTCACAACATCTTGATGTAAATTGATCAAGTAATCTGTCACTAAAATAATTTCGTATCTTCATGTGCGAACAGGGTTGCAAAAACAAAAAATTGGTGATTACAAAATTTTCACTCTTTTTGCAAACGCCAAACTCAAATTTTCGTCTTAGTGCGAACAGGGCCTTATAAGTGTTTCGAAAATCAAAAACTTATCATTCAATCAAGTATTAATATTGGTTAGCCGCTTTGTAATTGGTCAAATTACTTTGTGGCAACCAATGAAATTCGCCTGGTCCCACAGAATATTATTATCGCAAAGCGGAAACGATAATTATAATGCTGACAGGAAACGATATCTTGCGGAGAAATAAAACAATAGCTCTAACGATGTATCGTTTAAGGTAAATTCTTGTTAAGTATTGCCGATATATCGCGATACTCGCGATATTCGTCGATTATTGTTTGCATTACTTTTGCACAATACTGTACAGTATGTAAGAAGAAATCTGTAGCAGCTATAATTAAAAAGCACAAATTAAACAACGCAAAAAGAGAAAATGCGACTGACAAGTCTACCAAGTCTCCTGCTACTTCTAGAGCACAGCAATGTATCCATGACTTCTCCTTTGATTTTGTGAATGTGCTACATGTAAGTAAATTGTATAGACTAATGATTAACAGACTTAATCGTTATGTTTAATAGGATGAAGACTTTGTCAAACCACTGATAACAGTAGCATGTCCTTACATCAATGTAATACCATGCAACTTCCACTTCAGGTAAAATTTACACTGTCAAAAATACTTTCCTGTCATGCATGTCACATGCATTATGCCTGACTCACAATTCCAGATTACTTGTTGAAGTAACCATTAGTGTGAAAAATTAAATTAAATTTTCATCCACTCAAGGTAGTCCATATACCTGAGTCCTAAATAACAAACTAAAAGAAGATGGCACCAAGGTTTGGTGCTTCACATCGCTACATTTGGTGTCCTTCAAAATTCATTAGAATGTCCATGGGAATCTTTAGCAATGTTCATAAACATTGATCAGTCAGTCTCTGGTAAAGTTTGGAAGTTGCGGTGTTTTTTTCTGCATTTTCTGTTAATACTGTATGGATACAAAAATACCATGCACCCAGAGAGATACTCCTGTCACTCCAGTAAATTTTGGATAGGTGTGTGCTACAAAGAGTTTTTAACCCTGACCCTTTTAAATTTTAAGGATTAATACATGAAAAATGACACCCTATTTAAGGCTCAAATCTGAGAAACATTGTGAAAAAATCCATTAAAGCATGCGTAATTGACGTGTAAATCCCATGGGTATCCAATATATATTATTTTGCAGGTATCCAATTACAAGAAGTTCAAATCAGATACCTGTAATTAGACACCCACATGATCTTGCACCAATTACATGACAAATAGGCACACAGAGAACCAATCACGATCAAGAATTTTGTTATAGATATGATTAAGTATGAACTTACTCCTTCTTTAGTTAGTGTTTATATGCACACACTCTGCTCTCCACAGGACCACTCCACCCAGAAACTTTGGCCTATGGATTTTCAGGAATTTCATGGCTTTATTGTTGCCTTCGACAATAACAGAGTGCTAGATGTAACATAAAGTATATTATTTTGTTTGTTTGAAACTTTGGAATTTAAGCAAGCAGGCAGAACTATCCTATGATGTGTGGAATGTGAGCAAAGTTGTGTGTGAAATTGGGTCTATCCCTAACAACAAGAACAAACTTTTTAATATAATTTTAATTTGTAATCTTCTCAGGGAGCTTGCAGATTACGTAGTAAAAGCAGTTGAAGAACAAGGAGGTACAGTGAAACTATGAAACATAATCTTTTACAAGTAGACATTTCTGAGTTGCCTTTACCCCAGCTCTTTAAATAGAGTCCTAAGAAGAACATTTTAATATTAAAACTGTTTTTTTTTCTGTTAAAATTTAAAAACATATCATTTGTTTTCATTATACAGGACTACTTGGGTTAATATTAATCTGTGGATTATATTAGTAATAGATTATAATAGGGTTATTATAATCCGGTAATAGATTATTGTAATCCAGTAATAGATTATTATAATTAAATTTCTCGATCGTGATTGGTTCTCCACGTGCCTACAGTATTTGGCACATGATCAGCGCTTGATCATGTGGATGTCCAATTGCAGGTGTCCGATTTGAACTTTTTATAATTGGATACCTGTAACTGGATACCCACGTGATCTTCATGTCAATTGCGCGCCCTTAAATGGCTTCTTTTACAATGTTTTCTACAGTTTTCAAAACTAAGGAAAAGCGCTACAGACATTTTCATGCAAAAGAAGTTCTCAAAATACATTTTAAATTCTGAAATTTGTTATAGATATGATTAATTAGTAATTGGACCGAGTCGAGGACAATTCAGGGAGTAATAGTGCTCATAATTTCAAATCGGCCTCGCGCTTCGCGCTCATCTGATTTTGAAATTACTCACACTATTACTCCCTGAATTGTACTCCACTTGGTCCAGTTACTATGGCAGTTACTATAACTAATCAATTAGGATTAATATCTTAGATTAATATTAATCCTAATGGATTAAGAGATGGCAAAACCTCAGTAATGAATTATAATAATTTATTACTGGATTATAATAATCTTTAAGATTAATAGTAATTCAATTAATATTAATCCAAGTTGTCCTGATCATATACTGTAGGTTTGAACGCACTGGTATCCCACTTTGAAAAACAGGCAAAAGGAAACTGAAAAATCATGGCATTTTAACCCCACAGTATTTTCTGTAACTGGTTTATTAATACTCAGATTTTTAGATTGCATTACAATGTATTTTGTTTGTGACCAGTTACATGTATTCTTATGGATAAAAGAAGTGCCTGTTTTTTGTGTGCAGTGATAATTATTATGATCATCGTATCCAGGGATGCTGTTGGACTGATTATTTTAATTATTCAAGTTAATCAATGAATTGTTAAATTATTTATCTGTTGTTTTTGCAGGTAAAGCTGTTTTGTGCTGCACACCTGTGATAAGTGATGCAATGACCATGGTAATAAATGTGCTACAGACATGATTTAAAAGTACAAGTAAAATTTTACTGGTGATCAGTGGCTATTATAACCTGTTGTGTATAGCTAGTGTAGTGATGGAAGCATCTAAAGGCTTTGACAGCTGACCAAGGACTGTTGTAACTTGATGTCAACTATACTGTTCAGGTAGAGAAAGAAAATAACTAAAAAATCAGTAAACTTGACAAATGCAGGTTATCAGTAACAAGCTGGTAATTACTTAATGCTAATAATATAGATTTAGTCAAGCCTAAAAGTGGAGCTCATGGGCAGGGTTGTTCAAAGCTGTGGTGAGTGAGTTAGCAAAGGATAAGCAAAATTTCTTTCTAAGGGAGGTGAAGTTTGTTTTAAGGACGTTCGTGCTAATTCTTTCTGCGCATCCTTACTGCGCACGCAAATTCACATGCCACGTCATGCATCGAGCGCGCGCGCTAATTACTAAAATGAACAATGATAGGGCACATGGCCATTCCTATAGCTTTGATTGGATTTAACGATCTTGGATGTTCGGTGACCCCTACTTTTCTTTTCAGAAACAGATTTTATATACAATTATCTCCACTTTGTCCAAAAATGAACAAAAAATCAATGTGGGAAGTTAAAAAAATTTAAAGATTTCTGTCCAAGAGACATGGAATCCTGCCACCTTGTGGCTGCAAGGCGCGTGAAACTATGGTCGCTAAATGCGAACTTGTTCTTTGAGGAACCTCACCAGTTGACTAAATTCGCTTAATAGGTCCATTCAAACCATATTTGGCAGAGAACACTTCCCTTCGAAGCTCTGATTGCAATATTTTGATACTTGCAGCCACTTTGGTGTTCTTCGCTTATGAAGCCTGATTTACTCAGATTTAGGTGTTTTTCCGGGCATGTTCTCTCCGAAACGAAGTCGGTGACCCCCTTTTTTTACATTTCTGACATCACTAACTCATCATCTTTCAATGGTAAAATTTTCAGAAAAAAGTCATGTTAGAAAATTTTCGCGCGACGTCCTTAAGTTACTGATGGGTTTGAGAAATGGGAATTTCAGTGTTCATGTAAGCAGCATCAGTATATTCACAGTCATGATCTGAAACAGAGAAGGAAGAATAGAGGATGAAAAATGCACCAATCACAGCTGGGTTTCATGATCTAAATGGTACTGTGTAATTGGCAAGAACTTCATGCTAGCCCACATACATGTATTGGCCATTCCGAAGTTGAGCAGGAACTGGGGCGAGTTTCAAATTTCAACTAATCGATACACTGACACCACCACATGAAAGATCATGTCGAGATTGGTCACTTTACCAGGTATGACGCTTTGAGGGTGAACAGAGACCAAGTTATGGACCTTGAAAAATGGTTCAAAACCCATACAAACATCTCTAATTTTGAGAAAGCCTCCCCAAAACTATATAAACTCTTAAGATTTTTCATCAGTTTTGTAACAACTGTAAAATCCCGTCACTGATGCACGTACTATTTGAAAGAAGCTGAGATGAAAGTCGCTATGTTTGCCCATTTTACAGAGTGTCACGGAAATCATAAAAATTTTAAGAGTTTTATATGGTTTTGGGGGACGCTGTCTAAAATTAGAGATGTTTGTATGGATATCTGGTCAAGTGACCAATCTCAACATGATCTTCCATGTGGTGGTGTCAGTGTATCAATTAGTTGAAATTTGAAACTCGCCCCAGTTCCCTGCTCAACTTCGGAATGGCCAATAGAGCACACTCCCATATTGTCCTTTCTATATATATCCATATATGGAATATCTTATCCATATATAGATATGTGGGCTACCATGAAGTTCTGACCGTGTAATCAGCTAACATTAATTTTGCAGTAAGCTGTTGAAACATTGCAATCCACTTCTTAAGTGACTAGATTTGTGGCACAAGTAATAATTCTAAATCATACTGTGTTTAGAACAAAATTAATTTCAATGAAATTATAATATAATTATATGACATTATTTTCCAGGGAACTAGTGGTATGAAATATTCGTTAGTTTCACGAGACTGGATTGCTGACTGTATTGAAATTACTCATGCTGGTTACACTGGGGTAAGATATACAGGGTTCTGAAGGTTATAACTTAGTCTTGGGGCTAAAAAAAAATTGAATTCTGGCTTGCCTTTTGGGCAAGTACAGTAGCTCTCAAATTTTGCTTGCCCAGTACACTTGTCCAGATCCTCAAGCTCATTTATTAATAATTTATCAACCCAAGAATGAAAGTTATTCAGACACTGGCATGCTTAATTGTAATAAAACCAGCTGATTTGATTGCATTCTTCATTTTTGTGTTTGAGCTTGCTATTTCCTGAACTACATGCTGGGTGTCGTCAAAAATCCTTAATATCCTTGAATCAATGTTTTCAATCTGTCAAAGGTTTTTTCGATTCCTCAAATATTGTTAAAACTGCATCTTGCCCAACTCCAAAAAAAAGCGTTTTAAAGAGAAGCTTATTGCCTGATTTCATACCGTGAGGGACTAGGTACGAGTCTGTTAATTATGGGATTAGCAACTATTGATCCCTATGGTAAGAAAGAGCACACCGAGATTCATAAAATCCCCAAGTTTGGTGTTAATCAGGCTAGTCTTGACTGAGATAGAGGTATTTAAAAACGTAAAAAAATTACAAAGAAATGTATGGAAAACCGGACAAATCCGGACTTTTGTCCGCATTTGTCCGGTTTTCCATACATTTCTTTGTAAATTTTTTACGTTTTTAAATGCCTGTATCTCAGTCAAGACTAGCCTGATTAACATCAAACTTGGGGATTTTATGAATCGCGGTGTGCTCTTTCTAACTATGGGGATCAATAGTTGCTAATCCCATAATTAACAGACTCGTACCTAGTCCCTCACGGTATGAAATCAGGCAATAAAGCTTGTAAACAGGTAGAATAAAAAACAATTTGGCTTCTTCTCTTCAGCTCTGAAACTGGCCCAAGTCGAACTTGTAAGGCTGGCAAGTGCATTTTCCTTTTCATTTGGTTGGTTGAAAAATAGTCTCAGTTGAGTGAAAATGTCTGTCTAAATCCAGTCACACTTTGAAAGTTTTTCTGATGACTTCCTAATCAATTTCGTTTTAAAGGTAGTAAATTAAAATAAGTTTTACTTCATGCAGCAGTGCCCACATAAGCTCATGTTTCTACCAGGAGACTTCCATGTTTTTCCCAAGAATTGAAATAGGGATTTAGTTGCTAGCAAGGGCTTTGTTTTTGTCATAGAAATATATAAATTCGTTAACAGCTGTCATACAATTATGTTGAGTTTGTGCCTATACAGTGAAACTGGTAAATGCTTGGAAAAAATTCCTGGATTTTTTATGCCAAACAGGGCTATTTTTAGTTGTAGAATAATTAATTTGATCATATGGCAAGTTTTGATCATGTGCTAAAAGTATTTCTTTACAGTGGCCCATACACTGTAGGAGCAGTACAAAAATATTTATCCCAGTACAAAAATTAGTTTTACCCCAGTACAATCTGTAAGATTTTTCCCATCCTGCATTTTTTCCCTAGTAAAGTTCCCACCTAAACAAGATGGCCGTTTCGCGGTAGTGGCATTTTGAATTCCTATGTATAACGAGAGAACTTCCAATTTAATTTCCACTGTTATTATTGCTAGTTGAGCATTTTTGTTATAACGAAGAAGTCCAGCTGGCATTATGGCTTCAACGATAATCGCATGTTGCCAAAACTGTGAATTCAAAAGGAAAACAACTTCAACTATTGCCCTTCAAAGTTCGTGTGGGAAAGAGATGTCAATCGATGACAAACGATATCTGATAGAGTATTATTTATATCGAGGATATACTTATCAAAGTATTGCCAAGCTACTGGACAAACAGCATGATATTCAAATGAGTGAGCGAACACTAAAATATCATTTACAAAGTTACAGCTTGCGGAGAAGGTTACCTACTTACAATTTAGCTCAAGTAGGGTTGTGTGTTGCTGAAGAACTTGACGGCCCCAGCTGTATGAGCGGATATAGATCCATTTGGCATACCCTTTGTCTGGACGGACTTCAAGTTCCTCGATGAGTAGTTGCAGGAGTGGTAAGAGAACTCGATCCTGAGGGTTGTGAAACGAGGAGAAGCAAACGACTAAGAAGGAGAAAATACAGTGTACCAGGTTCAAGTTATTGTTGGCACATTGACAGTTATGATAAACTAAAACCTTTCGGTTTTCCTATTCATGGTTGTATTGATGGATGGAGCTGAAAGAAAATGTGGCTACAATTGGCACACTCAAGCAATAATCCCAAAGTTCCTGCCAAAAATTATTTTCTTTAATGTGTAGCTGAATTTGGAGGTTGTCCAGTCCAAGTGAGATGCGATTGTGGCACAGAAAATGGTGTACTTGCTGCAATTCAATGCGAGTTCAGAGGTTCAGCTGATGCTCATTTTCTCCTTTTAAAGAGTTTGAAAATATTTAATAAATAAAATGGATGTTAGACTAAGTGAGGCATTTAAAATAAAATGAGGAAACAACTCTCTTCTATCAATCTCATTTCTGTTCTTCTCAGGTCAGTCTTTTTTCAGAATATAAAATGTAATAAATTATTTGCTAGTGATTGCCCACAAAGCAAAAGGGTCTCATCAGAAGTGGTAAATTTTTAAGCAATTTTCACCTCATTTAGTATGGGGGTTCGACCTGAACAATCCTAAGATTCATTGTGGATCATTTTGGGGTCAATAACAATAATAATAATAATAATAATAGTAATAATAATGGTAATAATAATAATGATAATGATAATGATAATGATAATGATAATGATAATGATAATGATAATGATAATGATAATGATAATGATAATGATAATGATAATGATAATGATAATGATAATAATAATTTATTTGCCATTGCAGTAGCTTCATTATCCTCATTGTGTTTGTCTTCTTTCACTATCTGTTTATCATCACTAACATCCCTCTCATTGTACTCCATTGTGGTTGCATGGTCTCATCAAATGTCTCACAATGCACTTCCTTTTATAAATTTTCTTTGACTGGGCCATAACCAAGTTTCAGTTGTTGACCTATGGAGGAGCACACCTTCCCAGGATAGCTGAACCCTTGATTGCCTCGTCTGGTCACTCTTGAGGATGCTGCAAAAGGTCGATTGGTTGGTGTTTGTCACCATGCATGTAATGGTGGCAGCATGGCCTGAAGATTAATTAACCCTTTCACTACCAAGTAAAATCGTCTGGCGTTAGACAGAGTAAAATCTATAAGTGGGTCTTGGCAGTGAAAGGGTTAAGTGTGGAACAGTGGACTTCTGTATATTTTAGGGCCGCAGGACAGATATAGGAGAGGTTGGAGGAGCGTCGGTGCTAACACCATCCCAGCCATAGCCAGAGGTCCTATTCCTCTCTTTTGAGAAGGTTGTGTACAATGCCTCCTTCTCTTTCGGATTCGTCATAGATATGTTAACACTCTACATGTATAAACTCTTGATTTATTGTGTACATCTATAATGTAGATATTGTAGATGGGATACAGGCATCAAAAAACCCCTGTCTGGTTGTCTGGGACAAGTAGATTTTCCCTTCAAGCAAGTAACTTTCTCTCCTTCCTTGCCCAGTGGGCAAGGACCCAGTCAAGCTGTTCACCTACTAAATGTTTGATAACGATTTTGAGAAGAAAAGGCAAGCTTTAGGCTCTAGGTAATCATGTGTTTAGATGAAGTTGACTAAAATTAGAATATTATAGAGTTGTTTTTTTATTATGTGACGTGCGTGTTGGGAGCGAAAACATTGTGTTTACTTCTTAACTTAAGCAATTTTCTGCAAGCAGTTTTCAGTTTCTCTGTACAAAACAAAACTCAACAACAATATTAATTATTGAAACTGTAGAAATTGTACGCGAAAACTGAGAAGTCGCATATTTCTACCGCAAACGCGAAGTCAGCATTTTTAATGCTAAAATCCAGGTAAATCTCTGTTTTAGGCGAAACATGCAAGTTGGGCGCCGCCATGCGAAATGAAAAGTTTTATATTATTAAAAAGAAATGGATAAGTAAGTCATCAAAACATTTTCAGAGTTCCTGGAAGATGACTTAGAATAGTGTTTCTTTCAAATGTAGACGCTTTCTCTCCACTGAAACTTTTTTTCATTCACCCAAATGAAAATATGCTCTCGCTGGCTTTTCAATTAACACTGTGCCTGCATGTGTCAAAACTGAAGTGGGAAGGCAATTTGCTGTTAATTCTGTGTGTTATAAATTTCTTGCGCTTCTCTTCACAATGATTTCGTGGAGCTAGACAAGATGCAGACGAACATTCAAGGAGTTGAACACGCTCTTTGACAAATTGAACAAATATTTTGACTCAAGGCTATATAATAACAAAGATACCCAGCATGTTATACAGGAACTAGGAAGTAAACATGAAATTGATCAGCACTAAGAGGACTTCAGTCAAGATGGGTTTATTACATTAAAACACGCCTGTAGTTTGACTTGCATCTTTGGGTGACTCATGATTTATTAATGAGTTTGAAAACTTGGGCAAGCGGGGAAGTGCCCCGGGCAAGCCAAATTTGAGGGTTACTTGCCCAATGGGCAAGGTGGAAATTCAAATATTTTTTGAAAACTGGGATATTGTGGAAGGTGGTAGATGATTGGGGAGACTGATCATTTGCGAGTTACCCAGTAAGCTGAACTTGCCACTTGTTTGGCTGGTCCGTCCTGGCAGTGCACCACTCAACATGTTGCTGGCTAGGTTGGTGATGATGGACGCCAGGGAGAACTGAGCAAATGGACGTCGTCTGATGGCTGGCATTGTCTTGGCTGAAACAGTTCAAAGTTCCTTCTTGCCAAAGGACTTTTATACCTTCTGCGTCGGTTTTGCCAGCCACTCATGACTGGCGGTTATCATGGTAATGACTCTTTCGTTGCCTTTTAACCTATGGAAATTTCCGTTTCAAGTGAAATGGGGAATTCCTTTTTCTAAAGACGTCTGCAGCCCCTCCTCTTTCCTGTCCCCACTCCCTACCCAGTCAAGTCTTCCGTTTTGTGCCTGCATCCAGTTCTCTCACAGCTCTTTCTACATGTTCAATGATTAAATAAAAATACAACAAAACAATGGGCTGTGTGATATGGGAATATAGATGTTTCATTCTTGGAAACTAAAGGAATCCTCTTTGGAGACAAGTGTCTCTTAACTGTGTTGTCAACTGTATTTTATCTCTTGAGATCATGGTCTTATTTTTGGAGACTTCAGAGTGTCCTCTCTGGAGACAAGTGTCTCATCTGCATCAATTTTCTTATCTATGGAGGCAATATTGCACAACGAGTGTGAAGAGTGTCTGCATGGGTGGCTAGTTTTTGGGATGCTAATTTGGATTGCTGTGTAGTGTTAACTGTGTCATGTGGTCACCAGTAACTGTCATTTCCTGGTTAATACTCTTTTCAGGATGGCATGATATGCCTTGCCGGCTGTGACAAGACAATACCTGGAGTAACAATGGCTTTACCAAGACTCAATGCAGTAAGTGTGTACATGTATATGAAAATGTGATGACTATGTTTTATGAAAAGGCAAAATGTTGAACCCTGTTCAATAGGGACTTTGGCAAGTCTTTCCAGAAAAAGGTCATTTGGATCTTGTTGACTACTTTGCCACTAGGGAAGAGGAAAGCTTTGCATTGCATTGGGTTCTTATAGTTTGTAAAAATTCAAGCGGACAGCTCAGGTGACCAAACAACAGTATGAAAATGAAGAACCTTGTGATTCATTGTAGAATACAAATTTTCCTTAGTGGAACTTGCAGGAAGTGTATGAAAACATGTTAATCAATCATAATAATTTTATGATTTTTATTTACTGTAGCACCATATAGTCACAAGCAATGCATTGAAAATGCTTTGTACATGTAGCATAATACTCCATACATGTAAGAGCATAAAAACAAAGTTTTTCTCATGTGGCTCAAGTAACCATGCAAATTTATTGGAAGAAAAAAAAATATTTACACAAGACAACATTTCAAATCCAACGGGATTGGTTTTGGATACCAACATGGCCAGTGTTTTGTTTCATTTGTGACACCAATATTGTGACACCAATGTGAAAGCACTCTTTAATCATAAACACATAGTTGTCAATAATACAAGCACTTAACTTTGCTCCTTCTGTGTCCATATCAAAGAGGTTTGATAGTATAATAATTAGAAATAACAATAATTTAATATCTTACATTGCGCTACTTACATAGAAGATGCTCACTCCCGCATTACAAACTGTAGTATGTATTGAATTCTAAAATACTACAACGACTTATATATATAAATAAATAAACACCTATATAACACCTTTCAAACTGTTGTGCATTATTTTCAATTGTCAGTGTGGTGTGGTTATTTATGGTGGAACAATGCTTCCAGGTTGTGGAAAGAAACATACAAATTTGAGTGCAGGAAGTCCATTTGAGGTACATAATTTGTATACATGAGTACTATAATCATTTACTATGTTATTTTTATGTTCTTATGAAGATATAATGAATCAACCTGTGTGGAATAATAAATATATTCTGAAAGATGGTATTAGTCTTTGTATAATGCCTTCTTTCACAACAAATGTGCGATAAGTAAAGTTGGAGATTTGGTGTCCAAGATTTCTAGGAAATGAAAAGATCCTCGATGTAAAACTAACTCCAAGTCAATATTTCCTCTTAATGGGAGTGGTCAGTGCTATACTGAAGGATGGCTTTCCACCATCAAGGGAAAAAGTGTTCAGGTGAAACTGCATTTGTCATTGAAAATTTGTTTCCAGTGCCAATAAGAAGAGAGATGTATGATCTTTCAAGCTTCTCCTGCAAAACACCTTACAGAGGGTTCCGTTCTCACTGGTAAAGAAATTCCTCTGACTGCTCAACCTAAGTTAAAAGAGGAGTACCCTGGCCTCTATTGACTAGAAAGAAATTCATTTGTTAGCCTTTCGACACAACGTTGAGAGTATTTCAAAATAAATTGCTGTACTGTGTTATTTTTGCAATACTAAACTTTGAAATTAAAGTTGTAGATTTGCCATTTTGTACCTTCTGTAAGGCAAATGAAGGTCCCCTTGAGCATTTATTGTTTTTCTGTAAGACAACTGAGTTGTTTTGGAAGGGTTGTTATCATGGCCGGCTATTAATAAAAACAAAATTATAGTGGATTTTTCACTCACAGATGCGTGGTAAATTTGATATTGGTGAAGACATTATTGTAATTAGCCACCTTCTGCTGCTTGCAAAGTTTTATATCTACAGGTGTAAGCTGCTAATGGTAGCACAAAACAATCTTTAGAACTTTTAAGGCTAAGTTGAAAGTCACTCTTAGGCCCTGTTCAGACGCCGTACTTCATATGAGCCAAATCAAGTTCAATGAATCAATTCGAAATGGCTGATGCAATTTGGATGGGCTTAGTTGTTCTTCTTGCCTGGCTCATGGCTCAGCCAGGAATAATGGCTGTGGACTGGCTTTGATTCAGACGCCAATCTTCACATGAGCCGAACCAAATACATAAATTAATTTAATGTATTTTCAATGTATTTTGGAGACTCGGGTATGCACAGAAATATAAATTGTGCATCAGCACATCAAAATGACAGGTTTCGCTCGTGGGAGAAGACAAGTGCCTGAGTAAACGCAGTTTGTGCTTTCCTGGTTTTGTTTGCAAACGTGTTGACTCTTTGGTAAACGGTATCAAAATTAAGGTGCACCTTAATTTTGATACCGTTTACCAAAGAGTCAACACGTTTACAAACAAAACCAGGAAAGCACAAACTGCGTGCATACCATCATAGTTTTTGTGTTTTTGTGTTTCAAATAGTTGTGAATATTGCATTTGTGAATATTTGCAGAATAGTGAAGTTGTATTTCACCACACGCCAAAAGGATGGAGGTTGATGTGGTGTGTTGAAATTAAGTTCATGTGTAGTACAAATACAGCATTTGAAACAATTTATCAGATTAGTGCAGTTTGCTTCATTCTGCTCCTTTTTGCCAACTTTTGTTATATTTTTCACAGGATGGCTTTGGATTGTGCTTGCTTGTTGTTTACCATGTTTATGGGAGCTCAGCACGTATCAGCACTGATTGAAATGCACTTTTTATATCCTATTGAATTTAGTTCACCTGGAATTAAGATGGGCATCTGAATCAATTCAGCCGCTCTAAATTAATTTGGGTTGGCCTAAATTCGAATTCAATTTGGCTCATGTGAAGTATGGTGTCTGAACCAGACCTTAAACATAGAATTCTTGATTGCCAAAAGAAATGGTAAACTTTTACAAGATTACAAAAAGTGGGATTCCTTTATTTCTGTATTAGTACATGTATAAGCAACTCACCTTATTCGCAACTGGTTACTATCAATTTGATATTTCGCTACCTATTTACAGTCCATCTTAAAGTCAATTAGTGTAAAATGGTGAAAACCTAATAACATTAATTAAAGCCGGCTCGCATGCCTGTAAAAATTAATTTAATATAAAAAGAAACATGTCCTAACATTATTTTGCTAGAAAGACTGGCAACTGGTTACTATCGATTTTTCTAGCTATTTACAGTCCATCTTAAAGTCAATTAGGCAGCAGCCTTCAATGTCCGAGCGATGTGGAGCGTACTTGAAATGACCAATTTCTGCATTAGGCGTAAGATTTCTCTGCACCTAGAACCTAGGAGCACCCTGAGGGATCTTTCCATGTTCACACTCCAACCTCTCAGTACATCTATGATCACATTGTATTGGTTGATCTTATAACCCTTGTACTGTGCTTTCGACTCCCATCAAAGCGGACCATACTTGAGTGTTTTCTTCTCATCTTTCTTGCCACGATTCTCGACCTATGGAAGCTCATCTCGTTGATACTCACTATCTTTTCCCGATGGATGACTATCCTCGCATCCACCCGGTTGCCCTCACCTCGTTATGCTCTGCAAAGGTGGGAATATCCCAAAACGCTTGCACATCTTGAGATTCATACAATGGCTTGGGTTGTGTCTTGGAGTACCATGGGGGCACCTCGTCAACCAGCTTAAGGTCTTGTAAAAGCTCAAAGTACAACACCTTTAAGGCCACATTATGTCTCTCAAGGTATTTACTTTGGGCCAGCGCTGAACATCCCACGATCACGTGTGCCACACTCTCTGTTCCTTTCCCACACAACCTACAGGTGGTGTCATTTGCAGGGGTGGTGCTGGCCTAATGATAGGAGTATACCTTTGTTGGTAGCATCTGCTCATATAGCTCCATCATACCCGCGATCGTATGGGTCGGCCCGCGTTGCCAAGTCGTCATCCACGTGAAACATTCTTGTCTACTCAAGTCTTCATCATCCCATCTGGAAGTTAAAAGCTTTCCTTGCCACATCTATCCTCGGGTTTTTTCAGCGTACTGACCTCTAACTCTCTGCTTTAGCTTATCCTTGATCTCATCCTTGATTATTATTATTATTATTATTATTATTATTATTATTATTATTATTATTACTATTATAATTATTATTATTATTACTATAATTATTATTATTGTTATTGACCCCAAAATGATCCACAATGAATCTTAGGATTGTTCAGGTGGTTCGGTTGAACCCCCATACTAAATGAGGTGAAAATTGCTTAAAAATTTACCATTTCTGACGAGACCCTTTCGCTTTGTGGGCAAACATCACTAGCAAATAGTTTATTACATTTTATATTCTGAAAAAAGACTGACCTGAGAAGAACAGAAATGAGATTGATAGATGAGAGTTGTTTCCTCATTTTAAATGCCTCGCTTAGTCTAACATCCATTTTTTTTTAGTAAGTACTTCCTTTTTTAATTGTCTATTTGGTAACAGGTGATTCATGCCCCTGTTAAATTCTACATGGCACCAAAAGTGGCAGTTTTTCTATTGACAGATTTCACAGGTTATTTGCTGTAGCTTAGACCAGAAGCTTGGCCTTTTTGTAATCAGCTTGTTAGTGAGTTGTGTAATTGATTTACAAAAATTTTGACTTCCAGGGGTGTATGAAAGCCCAAGGAGAGTCACTTTTCTCTAGGGAGTCAGTGTTTAATTTGAAGTCTGTCAGAGTTATGTTGAAAAGACAGCTGCAATAGATTAATCCTTTTTTCAGACCACTAGCATGTATGTCATTAGGTAGGTAAGCATGCCTTGGAACTTTTAAAAGGGTCCACCTTTGGCGGACAATTCTCCCAACTCCCCATCACCAAATCCTGGGTCCACCCCAGTGTTCGGTGTTTGGGAGGTCATTGGTTCAATTCCTGTTGATGACTCAGATTATTTTATTTGTCACACTAGATCCCATCATGTTGATTTTTGTTTAAAAAAATTCACCATCATTATTCACTTCCACAACATCTAACATGTTTCAAGTTTTGATTCAAAGTAACCTATTCCTATTCTGTTATCTCAAATTTTTTATTGGCATTGATGAGTTATTTCACTATGTACATGTATCAAAGTTGTCTTTTGTTTGTTTGCACAGGCATTAGGTTCCTATAGCACAGGCCTAATGGACATTGAAGATTTGAAGGATATAGAGTGCCATGCGATACCTGGTGCTGGAGCATGTGGTAATTAAAATAAGCTGAAATACAGAATTCCCAGAATTTTTGTTGGGGGATGAACTTAGTGCATTGCGCAGGGAAATAAGCAAATAACTTTTCTTAACTATAAGTAAATTGCAATGAAAGCAATATTTATGAAATAGTATCATATCACTGAGTTACATGTGACTTGCTGTATCGTGGGTCTGTACAGCCCCTTCCGGACCCTGAAATGATCCCCAACCCTGAAGTGATCCCCAAATTGACCCAGAAATGATCCCCACTTTTCTTCTTGTCGACCCCGAAATGATCCCCAAGGAATTAGGGAATGGTGGGAAAACATGGGACCGTGGATTACTCAATATTTAGGGAACGTAAAGCCAATTTGGCGTATGTAGCAAATTTATTTACGGCACTGATATTGACAACTAAAAGAGAAGATAGTAAACAAAGAATAAGGGAAATGGTTGCAATAAATGTAATTTGTAGAAACATTTGTAACTGAAGCTAATAAGTATCATTGTGAAAAATATCGACTGCAACTGACTGACAACCTGACAGAAACGTGGGGATCATTTCAGGGTCGGATCATTTCTGGGGCTGACACAAGTCTCCAAAAAGGGTTGTTCAGCCCACCATCTAGACCAGAATTTTCTCTCAAATTCGTATTCTCCTTGATAGTTTAGTTGCTAATCCCAATTATGGCCATAAACTTGTCATCAGAGAAGATCTTTTTAATCATGTGCACATTAATTAATTCCATCGCAAAATATGCAGAGCTAACTTCATTGGATTTTTTGTTTCATCATGTGCCAGTGTAGACGAAGAGAAGGCTTTTTTTGTTTTTACAACAACAACTTTAACAACAACAACTTTATTTATTTGTACCCAACATAATACAATAGTAATAAACAATCATGTCAACAAAAATATAGATGAGAACTAGCGGCCCCCAAATAACCCATAGGGGCTAGAAAAAGGGCAGCTATACTTATGGTGATTTATCTAATGAAATGATTTGGCGTCAGAAATAACACCACACACACAGAGTAAAAAAAAAAGAAAGAAAGACCGGAAGGCTAGAAAAGTTATTAGTTCTTTGTTGTTGTTGTCTAGGTGGAGATGTTTACAGCAAACACCATGTCATCCTGTGGCTAGAAACTCTTGGCTTGTCTTTTTCAGGTGCGAAACAACAAAACAAAGAAGACACTGTGATCATTAAACATAAATTTTCAAAACACGTACAGCTTTCCCTGTTGATAACAATGTCATTGTTGGCTTCATTTAAGCGTACATGCATCTTTCCCTCCCCATTGTTTACCATGTATAGACTAAGCGTAGTCTTAACAAGACTGGTCTGACATTTAAGAAAGTTTTGTACGGTAAAAAAGTTCATCTAGGTGTAAAAAGTATGATTTGTTGACAATTTGCTCAATCTGAGTTTCGTATAAATTAGTTAGAATGAATGACAGTTAACTCAATTACTGAACGCAAGAGGAACAGTGGGTTTTGTTTCCAGAGTCAAAGTCGACGGAAACATTGATTTGTTATATAGCAAAAGAAATGGGCCAAACGGTGAAAAAATGCGCAGAGATTCCAGCGACAACATCAGGCCACCTTCAACTGCACGCTCTTATCACGTGCTTTCGTTTCCGCAAGGTTGCCTGCTCATGGCATTTGGTGGTAAACAGTTTCATTGTTAGATGCCATGTGACAGCGAACTAAGCAATGAATGGGTACGCTCCAGCAGGAAAACGCCAGCTAGTATAACAATGTGATTTTTTTAATTGTTAATCTTTAATTTGCATAGGTTTTTACACAGTTAAGTGATATTAGTACAGTTACCATAGAAAAACAACACAGAGGAATGTAAAAATCATGCAAAAAGAGAAAATTACCTAAAAATAAAACATGGTGAGAGTTGCAGGTCATTGGTGAAAGTTAGGATAATATTAGCTAAATTGTGGTTTTGATTCTCTGTACATCTGATCTGTACAGCACCGCAAATGATCCCCAAATTGGAGCGCAAATGATCCCGCTGGAAAACAAGGAATGGCATGGGTTTGCTTCTTTGTTTTTATTTATTCATTTTATTTTCATCATCCAAGCGATAAATGTTAAGAAAAGATACTGACCAACAACAGACTATGAACATACAAATTTTCACACAAGTATAATTCTCAATGATAACATGATCTCCATCATTCATTCATGACTCAGGACCAAATTTTATACTGAACAAACTCAGATCAGGAAAAAAAAGCTTCGTGTAAAACGAGGCAACAATCCCTGTCTTCTTCTAACGCTTGCTCAACTTTCTACACAACCAGTAATAAGTTAATGCTGCCATAACAAAAAAATAAACAACTTGTATACATTTGTGTTAATTCCACTGGTAAGAGCAATCATGAGTATTCGTGACCTTTTAGTCCAATGAATGATATTCTGCGAGCCAGAAAGTCAGCATCTCAAAACACTCCAAGCCAGTGTCGCTACCCATCTGCAAATTACAGCTTGAAATTCTGTACTGAAGTAAATGTGTACTAGACAGGAGAACTAATTGGTCAACTTGCAAGTTTTGTTGACTCTTACCTTCATTACCCATGTGGAAACATGCGGAAAACCAAGAAACTGGATATCATTACAAACTAAAAGTAGAATGGCATCCGTAAGCCATTTTCCTGTAAGATTTCCAAGCAACAAAGTGTTGCTTCACTAACAACCTTAACCTGATACATAGGTTACCACTGCAACCCGATTTCCACTAACATTTCGAGCTACTGATTTAATCGATACCCTGGGTATCAGAGGTTTTTTTATTTCAAGTGATTAACCCAAAGAACTATTTATTCTGAGAATTATGTCTATATTTAATACATCTGTTTTGCTATATAACAAGGCACTTAGCAAAACAAATGTATCAAACCGGTAGAAAAACGTGCTGAGATTCCAGCGACACCATCAGGCCACCTACAACTGTATGCTCTGATGACATGCAACAGCAGTCAACATTTTGCGGGTAACAGTGAACTGTTTCCTCTTTGACGTCATACCGGTAGTTTTTGCAATGTTGCCTGCTTAAGGCATTTGGCAGTAAACAGGCTTATTGCAAGATGTCATCTGACCATGAATTAGCCAGTGAATGGGCATGGTGTATAACAAGGTCAGTTATGACTTGTTTCTGTTTAGGCTAAAAATTAAAACCTTGACAAGAAGAACAAACTCTGTGCCATTCCTCGGTTTCCGGCAGGATCATTTACGATCCAATTTGGAGATCATTTCTGGTCTGGGGATCATTTGTGGTCGGGGATCATTTGCGGTGCATTTGTTTCTTTGTCAGGAAGTGCCTCTGGTGTTGCCGTAGATAGTGAAAACAAGGTTTGCTTCAGGAATTTTCACTGCAATTGAATTTTCTTGTTTAAGAGACTTTATGATCTGCTAGTTCCTCAAGTAGTAGATGTGTCATGTCTCTTTGTGTCTGTCTGTTTGTTTATGTCTTTATGTCTATATGTCTGTCCATGTTTCTTGTGGTCTATGTGCATGCGTGGCTGTTTGTAAGTATGTTTGTGTGTTTCGTTGTTAAGTAGTGTTTCTTACTGGCTTGCTTGCTTGATATTTCTGTATTTAATTTATGCTGGTCCCCTTAGGTGACAGACAAAAAGAAGAGCGAAGTAAGGGAGGCTGTTAAAGCATTGTTTTCATTAATGAAATCAGGAAAAACTGCAAAGAGTATTATGACTCGAAAGGTGAAATGCTCAGATTGTGTAGCCAGTCATGCAGTTTTGTCTTTTATGTTGCTCTTAATTTGTTTAGTGTAATATATGGCGGCCTTACTGTAACTGAGGAAATTAACTGCCATAACGCGTTTGTGAAGCTGACATATCAAGCATTAGCCTTTCATTAGAGCGGGGTATGTCAATGCCTCTTTCGGTCACTCTCAGGGACGTAAATGCCTACCTGCAAATAGGAGGCGGGGAAGGATTTTATAGTGGAGATACATGTAAGCATCTCCACTGTTGAGCTGTTAGGTTGTTCAGTGGGTTTCAATTTGTTTACTTGTTTGTGTTTTTGCTATTTCTAAATATATCTGCAAAATATCAGTCTTAAAGGCAAGAAGGCCCAAGGAAGCCAGTAAGGCTTACGTAAAGAACTACCTTTGCGATTCTTAAGATCTAACTAAAAATTAAAATGTTGGCATTGGCACACAAAATGGTTATAATGTAAGATTTAAAAAAAAATTAAGCAAACCTAAACGCGGGAATGCCCACAGCCAAAGGAAGAAATAAGTGACGAAACATAGAACACCCTATGAGAAGTAAAATTTACTTATACCATAGTTAATGTTGTTATGAAGCACGGCAAACATCAAAGGAACAAACAAAGATATCAAGATTTATGCCGGAAGGTTTACGACCATGCACAAACTTTTGTTTTGCTCTCATAGATTATGCATGAGTTATGTAACCAACACGTTTCTATTGGTTAGTTTCTTAGTACGGAGTAAACAATTCTTTATTTTTGACAGGCTTTTGAGAATGCTGTAACCGTCATGTATGCATTAGGCGGATCAACTAATGGAGTTCTGCACTTGTTGGCTCTGGCTCACGAGTACGTTTTTTGTAGTTAAATATTTTTTTTAATATTCTGCAACTTGTTTGGTAAGGTCGAGAACATAGTTCGGTCTATCGACCTTGGTAGTACACCCTTCTTTGGGTAAAGAATTTTTTATTGGTTGGAGTTGTGTTGCAGAGGACTACTAGGGTTTGAGCCATCTTAAAAACAGGTTGAGGGATTGAACCCTCAATGTTTTCTGAGAAAGATTGTATGACAAACCAAAAGATGGTCTCTTCTTGTATGTACGTGCACATGGGAGTAAAGATGCAGGTTGTTAGTACTTATTCCATTGTGTCTTCCCCAATTCGGTATCAAAATTTAAACATATTTGCACCTTGGCATGGATATATGATTAACTCAGCCGTTTTCCTTGATCAAATCAACAAAACGTATATCAAGTTATTTTTTTCTGTTGTTTATATTCAGGTCTGATGTAGAATTTTCCATTGACGATTTCAACAAAATTGGTGGGAAAGTTCCACTGATTGCTAATGTCAAACCACATGGCAAGGTATAATACTTACCCTTCATTTTGCAGTAATAAGAAATTAAAAATTCTTCCCTTTAAAACTCAATTATTGGATGGGGATTTTGTGATATTTGGAATAGTGAAATGTATACAAGAATAAAAAAGAAGTATACGAGGGTTTGCATGGGTATACAAGGGTTTTGCATGGGTATAGTATATAAGGGTCTACAGTCAGGGTAACACTATGGTTTACAAAGATATATGAAGTTTTTCAGGGGTAAACAAGGGATGACAGTGGTATACAAGGAATTGCAGGGGTATATAGGGTTTGCATGGGTGGATAACGTTTTACAGGGGTATATACTAGTCATGCAAAACTTTCAAGTGGTATGCATATCCCATGAGTCACTTGTATACCAAGAAAATAGAACTCAAAAGCATTGCATATCTAACTATACAATGCAGTGCACGATGGGAAGGTTGAGAGGAATGCTGTCGAGTATACAACAGGTCCCCTGTGTTCTGATTGGCTGTATTTTTTTACAGCATGGTATAAATAATAAAAGTCGTTATCTGTATTGTGCCAAGATACTATGTGCCAAAATACCTAGGACTTATAAACGTTAAGCACTAAATAACCAATTAGATACAAATATTGCTCAAGAGATGAGATTTAAAGTGAATCTCCCCGTCAAAAAATTTCTTTTTCAGTATCAGATGGCTGATTTGGACAAGATTGGGGGTCTCCCGGTGAGTACAGTTGTGTTTATCCACTAAAACACATACTGTGCCCTAGAGTTAAAGGAAAACTCAAGGAGTACCTAGTTTAGTTGCTTGAGTTACGTCAGTTTACAGCCAGTTTTAAAATGGAAAAGAACCACATTACAACAATTTTAGTTTAATTCGTGAAACAATCGTTTTTGTTCGTGGGGTCCACCTTTTATATCAATAGCGAAGAATCTGTAACAATATTTTTTGACTGACGTCCAGAATCTGATCATGCTTCACGACCCTATTGTTGCAGATTGTGTTGAAGGAACTTATGGAGAATGGCTTCCTCCATGGAGACCAAGTGACAGTTAATGGGAAAACTTTGGCTGAGAATCTTAGCGAAGTGCCAAAACTCCCTGAATTGGCAAAACAAGTAATTCTTTGTTGATTGCATTGTATAAGTTGATTTAAACTTCTTGTGGTGATGGATGTTCTGTGGGGATGATTGTACTTGTCGGGGTCGTTGTAGTTTTGGATTTGGGTGTAGTCGTGGAGATGGTTGTAGTTGTGTTGATGGTTGTAGTTGTGGTGTAGTATAGATGGTTGTAGTTGTGGATTTGCGTGTAGTCCTCGGGATGGTTGTAGTTGTCGGGGTGGTTGTAATTGTGGCAATGGTTGTAGTTGTGTTGATGGTTGTAGTTGTGGCAATGGTTGTAGTTGTGTTGATGGTTGTAGTTGTGGCGATGGTTGTAGTTGTGGGGGTGGTTGTAATTGTGGCGATGATTATAGTTGTGGGGTGGTTGTAGTTGTGGTGATGGTTGTAGTTGTGGGGGTGGTTGAAGTTTTGGGGATTGTTGTAGTTATGGTGATGGTTGTAGTTGTGTTGGTGGTTGTAGTTATGTTGATGATTGTAGTTGTGGTGATGGTTGTAGTTGTAGCGATGGTTGTAGTTTTGGTGATAGTTGTAGTTGTGGTGATAGTTGAAGTTGTGGCGATGGTTGTAGTTGTGGCGATGGTTGAAATTGTGGGGACGGTTGTAGTTATGGTGATGGTTGTAGTTGTAGGGATGGTTGTAGTTGTGAGGGGTGGTTTTAGTTATGGTGATGGTTGTAGTTATGTTGATGATTGTAGTTATGGTGATGGTTGTAGTTGTAGTTGTAGCGATGGTTTTAGTTGTGTTGATGGTTGTAGTGGAGGTGATGGTTGTAGTTTGGCGATGGTTTTAATTGTGGGGATGATAGTAGTTGTGGTGTAGTAGGGATGGTTGTAGTTGTGGGGATGGTTTATCGATAGTTGTGGTGAGGTTGTGGTGATTGTGATCGTGGCAATTTTGGGGATGGTAGGTGTTGGTAGTGATGGTTCTGGGCGTTAGTTGTGGTTTTGGTGTTAGTCATTATGTTTGGTGCACCAGTTCTGCGAGTCGTTGTGGTGTTCTTACTGTTTGGTGTTGCCTTGTTTGTTATTGTGGTTGCATGTGATGGAGAGGACATCTACTTTGGCCACTGCAGTGCATTTGACACTTTCCCTTGTAGTTTAGTTTCAATTCCAGCTGGATGTCATATATGTGTTGAGTTTGTTGTCACCTTGCTCTTAGGACTTCTTGTCCGGGTACTCCTTCTGAAATGCCAACATTTCCAGCTTCTAATTTGACCTGGAGAGAGGACCCGTATGAAAACCAGCTGTTAGTGACGTGCCTTCATTTCTAAATATTGTAATCTTTTGTTGTGGATTCTTCGGAATTTTTAATGGGATTGTTGTAAAGGATCTAGGATTCAGGATTTAGACCTTGGTTTGTCCAAAAGATGTCTTAAGAAATGGCCAGCTAAGCCAGCAATTTTTGTCAGCAAGGTGATCTTTGTCTAAAACTATGTTTGCTTATCATTTGTTTTAGGATATTGTTTATCCAGTATCGTCTTCTGTTGCACCTGCTGGCAGACACATCTTGATTTTAAAGGTGAAAATGCAAGTTGCGATGAGCATTTTGTTTTTATTTTGCATTATCGAGTCATTGTTAGGGAGACAGGTGAATTGAGAATACAAGAACCCATGTGCTTGGAACCATCGTCTTGATGAAGTGTTGAAATGAACTTTGGTGCAGACAGAAGAAAGCAGTAAGACACATGTTCATTGATCACTGTTGAAATGGTATTGCAGAAATGTCTTACAATCTCTACAGTATTATCATCCATCTTGGAAATAAAAGCAATGACCAATCGTGTGGCACATACAGGAAAGCCTTGATTCACATGGTTCATACGGGTTTGTAAGTGAATATGCATACACATGTACACTGCGTCTCATTCTTCCAATGGGAAAAATATTTCAAGTCTTAGGGACGTGAAGTGGGCTGTACATTGTGGATTGCATCTCATAAAGTGGACGAACCACGAAATGCTTGTATTTTCTGAGTATAGCATCATTGGACATCAACAAATAATCTTATTCATTTTGAAGGGGAACTTGGCTCCAGAGAGTGCTGTTCTCAAGTTAAGTGGAAAGGATATATCTGGAGCGTTTCGTGGACCGGTGGGTAGCTTGACCGTTACACAACCCTGATACAATGAATGTTCTAAAGCGGTAGCCGCATGAGTAGGACCAGTTCTAGTCCAAGAACACAACAAAGCTTTCCTAGCTATGAAGTTTCAAGATGCTAACCATCAGAAAACCATCTCTTCTTGGTATTGATAATATCCAGTAAGACAGCGACCATTGATTTGCTCTAATTAGCAATAATGTCTGAAAAGTATATCCTCATTCCAAGGCGTTGTTTTTCATGAGTATCAATTTCTTTAGTGTGAAAAGCTTGAAAAAAAGAAACAAGAAAGAAAAAACTCGTCAACTGGACAAGCCAAGTAGGTTTCGCCGTCATTAAGGGCTGTATCATTCGTTAGTTCAGTTATAGACAAACGGTTGTTAAAAGTGAGTGACCACTAGAAATGCAAATCTTTCCAGATTGTCGTTGTTTTTACTCAGCACTGTATCGTTTCCATGGAAATAGTCTGAAGTCCTCCTGTTTTTCTCTATCAATTTCTT
>JAHPZR010051031.1:0-12547 GCA_019787425.1 Platygyra sinensis | reverse complement strand
CATTTCTTCTTGGTGTAATATGATCTCTGCCTAAAAAGCGAAGTTGGTGGGAGGCGCTGTGGCTTCATGGTTAGTGCGCTTACCTCCCGATCGAGTGGTTCTGGTTTGAGCTCTGAACGGGGACATTGTGTTGTGTTCTTTAGCAAGATACGTTAGTCTTACAGTGCCTCTCTCCAGCCAGGTGTATAAATGGGCACCAGCGAATCTAATGCTGGGAGTAATCCTGCGATGGATTAGCATGGCACCCAGCAACGGAAGTATAATTCTGCTATTCAGCTAGCAGCTCACGCAAGGTCTGAAATGAACGGCTTGGTACTCTTTGATAAAACAGTAGAACAAATGACATAACAATGCCCCTACCCCCAAAACAACAACTGTTGCTACACTATGACGCAAAATACAGGTGCAAGCCCAGCCCTTCTTACCTCTGAGACATCTCATGCACTAGACTACGAGTAGTCCCTCTTTCGCTTAGTCCGTCGAGCGAGACGCGAAGGAAACCCGCGAGAAAAAAAAAATAGGCCGCGCGAGATCCTGAGGGCGAGAAGCACGCGCCCCAGGATCTCGCGCGGCCATTTTTTGTGTCACGCACGGCGGACTAAGCGCGTCACGCATGACGGACTAAGCGAAAGAGGGACTGCTCGTAGTCTACTCATGCACCAAACAATTTTTTTTTTTTAATTCAAATAAAGAAGAACAAGGAAGACACTTGTTTTTTCTTTTAATAGCTAAGAAAGAAGAAGAAAGAAATTTTACCATGCCGACACCGGCATTCGATCCCGGGAACCACGACTCAGGAACCACTTACTGACTTACTACACCATCGAAGTGCAAGCTGCCGATTTTCGTTTTTTTTTTTTTTAAATTAATTTTAAAAACTACTGTACAAGTCTAAGTTTATGTAATGCAGTGTCACCTAAACCACCAATTAAAGCTAACCTCAAGCAAACCGGGGTGGAACTAACCGCAACCAAACCGGAGACGTTTTGTCTCACCATATACTGAGTGTGCTTACGTGGTCTCAATCGATCCCTGTTACCTTATATAAAAGGTCTCGAAATGTAACAGAAGGAAGAAGTCCCTACTCGTCTTACCCTTCCAGTTATTACCTTGAATCTCTGTTGTAAGCGAATTGCCTTAGTTTCTTAAACTTTGGTGAAAAAATTATTTGTTAAAAAGTGTGTTCACATGCTTTTGCGCGCTTTTGTCTACATACGCGAGGAGAATTTATACCTCGCATTATCTTTAATTTGGACTATTTTGGACTGTTTTGATGTTTGTTAATTCTCTTTAACTGGAGAGAATCGTGAAGAGAATACATTTTTTATAGCGGTGAAATTTTACATTTGCGCTTTGTTGCTTGTGTTAGCTGTGATATGCGCATGGAGAGTTATAATTACTCCTTAAAATCATTCTTACTACGAACCTGTCAGAGCAAGAGTACACATAATATGTGTGTAACTATTTAACCGTATATCTAAACCTTTTGTAATCTTTTATCAGCAATGATAATGCTTAGTTAAAATTTTGTTCGTGCTCACACAGCAGTAAAATTGTAATGCCATCCTTTAAAGTCTAAACTTTTTTTCTGCTCTCATTGTTTCTTTTTATTTTGGTTTAAACAGCACCAGCTGAGTGTTCCAGCTACTCCAAACTTAGCGAAGCCGATCGTGCCTCAAGTAAGCACAGAGGAGATGTCCTCAAATGTGACCGATACGATCTTGCCGATGGGTGGTACCGCTTCACAGATGCTGCTGGTACTACAATGCCTACTTCACCAGTGGCGATACATCATTGTGGCACTCATGCGCCGGGCTGGATGAATGGCCAGCATCCGACTAAAGATGATGGAGCTGTCAAGCGAAAGGTTTGCTTCCACTGGAGCGACAGCGTTTGTCTCTGGAGCACAGAGATCCGTGTGCGTAACTGTGGGGGATTCTACGTCTATTGGTTGCCGAAGACCCCTTACTGTTGGCTTCGTTATTGTGGGCACAAAAGCGACAGTACGTATTGAAAGTTATGTCTCTTATCCTTCGGTGAACATTGCCATTTCTTCTTGGTGTAATATGATCTCTGCCTAAAAAGTAAAGTCGTGGGAGGCGCTGTGGCCTCATGGTTAGTGCGCTCGTCTCCGGATCGAGTGGTTCGGGTTCGAGCCCAGGACGGGGAGGACGGGGGGGAGGGGAAAGAATATTACTGCTTTTCACGTCATACTTTAGAAACCTGAATAAGCTCTGGCCTGATGCGTCACTTGGCTCGTTTGCAGATGTTACCTTTTACCTTAAAGTACATCAGTTGATCAGGTAGCAGCTCTCACAAGGTCTGAAATGAATGGCTTGGTACTCTTTAATAAAACAGTAGAACAAATGATAGAAACAATTCCCCTACCCCCAAAAAACAACTGCTGCTACACTATGACGACAAATACAGGTGCAAGCCTATGAGTGTTGTTAAACTTCTGGTCCCAGATGCTGTGTAATGGTATATTTACTTCTATGTCGCATGTCGAGCTATGTTACTATTTCGTGATATTTTAATTGGCCTTTAAAAACGTAACAAACTCAAACTTTTGTTTTTGAAACCCAGACACTGAATATACATGTATCAGTTCCATAAACAAGGCTTGCCAGAAATCTCTGTTGTGAGGGAATTGCCAAATTTTGTTAAACTTAGGTAAAATTATCCCCTAGTTAGAAAATTTATTTTGTTATAAAGATTGTGTACATGCCTTTGCAAGCTTTTGTCTACATACGCGAGAAGAATTTTTAATTCGCATTTTCTTATTTCAGTTTGGACTCTTTTGGACTGTTTTGATGTTTGTTAATTCTCTTTTTAATGGATAGAATCGTGAAAGGAATAACGTGATTTTCTATTGTTGGTTTTGATGTGACGTAATCATATTCCAAATTAAACATTATCTTTCCTTCTGAAGCTTTAGTTTCGTCAAATAAAAGACCTTTTAGGAAACTGACATTTCACAATGTTTTAGCTCGACAGGGTTCTTCTTATTGAAATAGAGCACTTATGAATTTCCAAGCTTTTGCGTTGCGTGACATGAAAATGGCGGCCCGAGAAGGCTGTAGCGGAGGTGAAAAGAAGAGTTATCGATTTAGTTTTTGCTAACTAAACAGTGCTTACGCTAAAAGAAGCATTTATTTCAATGTGTTGGATCTCTAGAGCAATAATTTTTCGTTTCAATAGCAAAACTAAGTGACAGATGTTTCTGTTACTTTAAGGACGCCATGTCTGTGTCCCTCCGAAGAACACAAACATGGCGGCCCCATACAAAGCTCTATAAATTTGGGTGACACACTTCTGCAAATAACGCGCGAAGGAAAAACAGCAGAGACCTGATTCTTGGTGAGGTTATTTATGTATCAATCATCTATCGTATCCCAGATTCTTGACTTTATTCACTGAATGGTTACGATTTTAAGTTTTGATCACATGACTGGTGAAAACCGAGAACAGCGGTGAAATTTTGCATTTGCTTCAAACAATATTTGCTTTGCTGCATATCGTAGCTGTGATATGCGCAGTGAGATTTATAATTACGTCATAAAATAATTCTTACTTCGGGCCTACCAGAACAAGAGTACACATAGTATGTATGAGATTATTTATCTCTGAGCCTTTTACAATCTTTTCTAAAAAACGATACTGCTTAGTTAAAATTTTGTTCGTGCTCACACAACAGTGAAATTGTAATGCCCATTCTTTAAAGTCTAAACATTTCTTTCTGCTCTCATAAGTCTTTTTCATTTTGGTTTTAACAGCACCGGCTGAGTGTTCCAGCTACTTCAAACTTAGCGAACTCGATCGTGCCTCAGGTAGGCACAGAGGAGATGTCCTCAAATGTGACCGTGACGATATTTCCGATGGGTGGTACCGCTTTACAGGTGCTGCTGGCACCAAAATGCCTACTTCACCAGTGGCGATACATCATTGTGGCACTCATGCGCCGGGATGGATGAATGGCAAGCATCCTGCTAAAGATGATGGAGCTGTCAAGCGACAGGTTTGCTTCCACTGGAGCGACAACGTTTGTCTCTGGAGCACAGAGATCCGTGTGCGTAACTGTGGGGGATTCTACGTCTATTGGTTGCCGAAGACCCCTTACTGTTGGCTTCGTTATTGTGGGCACAAAAGCGACAGTACGTACTGAAAGTTATGTCTCTTATCCTTCGGTGAACATTGCCATTTCTTCTTGGTGTAATATGATCTCTGCCTAAAATCAAAGTTGGTGAGAGGCGCTGTGGCTTTATAATGATTAGTGCACTCGCCTCCAGATCGAGTTATTCGGGTTTGAGCCCCGGGTGGGGACATTGCGTTTTGTTCTTGGGCAAGATACGTTATTCTCTCAGTGCCTCTCTCCAGCCAGGTGTACAAATGGGTACCGGCGAACCTAATGCTGGGAGTAAAATCCTGCGATGGATTAGCAGGGCATCCAGCATGGCATCCAGCAGGGGGAGTATAATGCTGCTATTCACGTCATACTATAGAAACCTGGATAAGCTCCATCAGTTGATCAGGTAGCAGCCCTCGCAAGGTCTGAAATGAATTATTTGGTACTCTTTAATAAAACAGTAGAACAAATGACAGAAACAATTCCCCTACCCCCCCAAAAACAACTGCTGCTACACTATGACGACAAATACAGGTGCAAGCCCATAAGTGTTGTTAAACTTCCGGTCCCAGATGCTGTGTAATGGTGTGTTTACTTCTATGTCGCATGTCGAGCTATGTTACTCTTTCGTGATATGTTAATTGGCCTCAGTTTAAAACGTAACAAACTCAAAATTGGCCTTTAAAATGTTTCAAATTCAAAATTTTGTTTTATAAACCCAGGCACTGAATTTACATGTACTAGTTCCATAAACGGGGCTTGAAATCTCTGTTGTAAGGGACTTGCCTAATTTTATTAAACTTTAGTAAAATTATCCCGTCACCTCAGTCACCTCACCTATCCTCTTCGCGCTCTGTTGCGCATAAGGCCGCTGACCCTCCAGGTTGGGGGTTGGGCGAAGGGCCAACAACCCTTCCCTGTAAAACAATTTATATTACGGAAACCGCAAAATTATCCCGTAGATAATTATATTTATTTTGTTGAAAAGTGTGTGCACATGCTTTTGCACGCTTTTGTCTACATACGCGAGGAGAATTTATAACACGCATTATGTTATTTCAATTTGGACTATTTTGGACTATTTTGATATTTGTTAATTCTCTTTAAATGGATAGAATCCTGAAAAGAATACATTTTCTATAGTGGTGAAATTTTACAATTGCTCAAACAATATTTGCTTTGTTGCATATGGTAGCTGTAATATGTCAAAAGAGAGTTGCAATTACTCCATAAAATCATCCTTGCTTCGGTTCTATTACAATAACGGTAGACATAGTTTGTATTGAACCATTTAAACTTTCACAATCGTTTCTCACCAACGATACAACTTAGTCAAAATTATGTTCGTGCTCACACAGTAGTTAAATTGTAATGCCCATCCTTTGAATCTAAACTTTTTCTTCTGCTCTCATTGTTTCTTTTCATTTTGGTTTAAACAGCACCAGCTGAGTGTTCCAGCTACTCCAAACTTAGCGAAGCCGATCGTGACTCAGGTAGGCACAGAGGAGATGTCCTCAAATGTGACCGAGACGATCTTGCCGATGGGTGGTACCGCTTCACAGATGCTGCTGGCACTACAATGCCTACTTCACCAGTGGCGAAACATCACTGTGGAACCCATGCGCCGGGGTGGATGAATGGCCAGCATCCAACTAAAGGTGATGGAGCTGTCAAGCGACAGGTTTGCTTTCACTGGAGCGACTACGTTTGTCTCTGGAGCACAGAGATCAGTGTCCGAAACTGTGGGGGATTCTACGTCTATTGGTTGCCGAAGACCCCTTACTGCTTTCTTCGTTATTGTGGACACCACGGCTATGGTACGTATTTAAAGTTATGTCTCTTATCCTTCTATTCACGTCATCCTATAGAAACAGGGATAAGCTCGAGCCTGCTGGACCACTTGGCTCGTATGCAGACGTTACTTTTTACCTTAAAGTACATCAGTTGATCAGGTAGCAGCTCTCACAAGGTCTGAAATGAATGGCTTGGTACTCTTTAATAAAACAGTAGAACAAATGACAGAAACAATTCCCCTACCCCCCCCCCCCAAAAAAAAAATAATAAATAAATAAACACAACTGCTGCTACACTATGACGACAAATACAGGTGCAAGCCCATGAGTGTTGTTACACTTCTGGTCCCAGAATGCTGTGTAATGGTGTGTTTACTTCTATGTCGCATGTCGAGCTATGTTATTCTTTCGTGATATGGTAATTGGTCTTTAAAACGTAACAAACTCAAAATTTTGTTTTACAAACCAAGGCACTGAGTACACATGTATTAGTTCCATAAACGAGGCTTGAAATCTCTGTTGTAAGGGACTTTTCTAATTTATTAAACTTTAGTAAAATTATCCCCTAGATAAAAAAAATATTTTGTTGAAAAGCGGTGTGTGCACATGCTTTTGCACGGTTTTGTAGATTAGACAATTGTAATTCATGTTATTCATACATGCAGATTAGACAATTGTAATTCTCTGCTATATGGTCTTTTGAAACATTTAGTTCATATGCTGCAATTAGCCCAGAATTGTGCGGCACGGCTGATCTTATGTAGTCGTAAGCATGATCACGTTACTCCTTTATTGAAGGAACTGCACTGGCTCCCCGTGGAGCAGAGGATTATTTTTAAAATCTTATTGTTGACTTTTAAAGCTTTAAATAATTTATGCCCTAGTTATATCAGTGATTTGTTAGAAACTTAAAAGCCTGCTAGGTCTTTACGATCATCGAGTATGAACTTGTTAGCGATTCCTCGTTCCAAGTTAAAATCTTATGGTGATCGGGCTTTTTCTGTTTGTGCACCCAAGCTGTGGAATGACATTCCTGAGATCATAAAATGTAGTATACATCTTAACACTTTTAAGCGTAATCTTAAAACTTACCTTTTTAAGCGTTATTTTAATGAATGATTATGATTAATTATTATTTTTGACTTTTTTTTTGACCTTGATTGTAAAGCGCCTTATAGCTTCTGGATAGGGCGCTATAGAAATTGTCATTTATTTATTATTATTATTATTATTATTATTATTATTATTATTATTATTATTATTACTATTATTATTATTATTATTATTATTATTATTATTATTATTATTATTATTATTATCTCCTGGATAAGAGCAAGGACATCATTCGCTCTATTAAGATCCACACTAATTTGTTTAAGAGGATCGAAAGTTAGAAGAAAAGCTTTTCGTGATTTTAATAACATTGACATTGACATTGAAATTCAAGAAGGAGCCATAATGTAATACTTAAGAGCTCCATCACAAAGTTTTCTTCAGCCGGATATTTTTTTAAAACTTTTTTTTAATTTGTTCTTAGCCATGTTTTATGAAACATTTTTGTTACTGTTGTTAACAAAGTTCTTATACGAACGAGATTATTATTTGTCTCGTTTTTCATTAATTGAATTTTTTTTCTGACCAAATCTAAGTGCTCTTCTTTTTGATCGAAAGAAATTGTAAATAGTGTTTTGACGGAATAGTTTTTTTTTTAGCGAATTAATTGTACATAGGATTTTAATGTTAGCGTTTGTTACCGATCAATAAATTGTTTGTTGTTATAAAAATTATTATTATTATTATTATTATTATTATTATTATTATTATTATTATTATTATTATTATTATTATTAATTTGTCTACATACGCAAGAAGTATTTATAACATGTATTATGTTATTTCAATTTGGACTATTTTGGACTATTTTGATGTATGTTAATTCTCTTTAAATGGATAGAATGGTGAAGAGCATACATTTTCTACAGCGGTGAAATTTTATATTTGCTCAAACAATATTTGCTTTGTTGCATATGGTATGTTGCATATGCCAGGTTACAATTACTCCATAAAATCATTCTTACTTCGGATCTGTAACAATAACATTAGACATAGTTTGTATTGAACCATTTAAACTTTCACAATCGTTTCTCGCCAACGATATAACTTAGTTAAATTATGTTCGTGCTCACACAGTAGTTAAATTGTAATGCCCATCCTTTGAAGTCTAAACTTTTTCTTCTGCCCTCATTGTTTCTTTTCATTTTGGTTTAAACAGCACCAGCTGAGTGTTCCAGCTACTCCAAACTTAGCGAAGCCGATCGTGCCTCAGGTAGGCACAGAGGAGATGTCCTCAAATGTGACAGATACGATCTTGCCGAAGGTTGGTACCGCTTCACAGATGCTGCTGGCACCAGAATGCCTACTTCACCAGTGGCGAAACATCATTGTGGCACTCATGCGCCGGGATGGATGAATGGCCAGCATCCAACTAAAGATGATGGAGCTGTCGAGCGACAAGTTTGCTTCAACTGGAGCGACAGCGATTGTTTCTGGAGCGTACAGATCCGTGTTCGTAACTGTGGGGGATTCTACGTCTATTGGTTGCCAAGGATCTCTTTCTGCTATCTTCGTTACTGTGGACACAACAGCTGACACCACGGCCATAGTACGTATTCAAAGGTATGTCTCTTATCCTTCGGTGAACATTGCCATTTCCTCTTGGTGTAATATGATCTCTGCCTAAAATCAAAGTTGGTGGGAGGCGCTGTGGGGTTAATTGGTAAGTGCGCTCTCCTCCGGATCGAGTTTTTCGGGTTCGAGCCCTGGACGGGGACATTGTGTTGTGTTCTTGGGCAAGACACTTTATTCTCACATTGCCTCTCTATAGCCAGGTGTGCAAATGTGTACCGGCGAACCCAATGCTGGAAGTGGACCTGTGATGGATTAGCATGCCATCCAGTAGGGGGGAGTATAAATACTCCTATTCGCGTCATACTATAGAATCCGAGTAGTTACGTAAATGGGTGTCTGGTCACTATAGGCCTCTAGAAAAGCAATAAATGCATTTGCCAACCCTTGACAATATATCAGTAAACCGCTATGAGATACCGGTTTTCGATCACCATAGCCACCAGCAAGCAGTGTTTTTTTAAAGAGGATTCACCTATATTATATTGTAATGAGATATAGTTACAGAAAAAAATAGCGGCCTTGGAAAAGCCGATCAAATATTAGTAAAAATAAAAAATGAAATCAAATTATCTATATCGCAGGATGATTTGATCAATAAGAAATATCTTGATTTGATGAGAAAATTACCTTTTTTCCAAAAAACAATTTTCAAAGTCAACGGTGTCAAATGTAAGCAACACCCTGTTTATGACTATAAGTTGCTTCAAAATGTGGCAAGATGATTAATATTTTAGAAAAATAGAAACCAATGATTGGTAAGTAATCTTAAAAATACCGGATGTCTATTAATTTTGGTTAGAGGATCAAATGTTAAATAGAAGCATTTTCTTGTCCACCATTTTATTTAGGAGACATAATGGTGCTAATCCTGACGGATATGTTGTTGATCACAAAAATAACAATAAGATTGATAACAGGCTCAAAAACCTTCAGCTGATAACATAGCAACAGAATTGCAAAAAATATCGTAACAAGTTTCATCATAAGCGTTCTAAAAAGCGTAAAGTAAAAGCAACAAATCCGGCTATCTTCAAAAGAAAGATCATTTTATGTGACTAAGTCAGCTGCTAGTAAAAGTCTATCAATTAATCCAGCATGCATCTATTTCACATAAAACAGAAAACTTCATATTCCGTCAAAATGAAATGGCGATATACACTCGAGTTCATCTAATTCCAATCGGAACTACTTCATTCATGTGATGCCCAATCGTCGTCTGATGGTTGTGACCAATTGGAATCAGAAGGTGTCTATTCTGATTCATCAAATGATGATGACCAATCAGATTCATGAGATGATGACGACCAATCAGAATCTGTCTCATATTCCATTTATCTTGTTCCATACTATGAGTTATATTAGTTTTAAGTCCTTCAGCGGAACCCAGGTATTGAAATCATCGTTGTATCCCAACCACCTCACCAAAACTAATGGAAGCAGGGTTGAGGCTAGGAGACGAACGTAACATGCTGTTTCTCATCAGCCCAGTCATTCAGCAAAATTTAACATACCCATCCGGCATGAAAATTGGTTTTACACCCGCTTTCAGCGTTACGTGCGTAGGAGACATCTCTTGACCATCTTTCGACATGCCATGATCTTTTAACATGGTACTATTAGCAGAACAAATTACAAATAAATGAATCAGGATGTGGACCTTGCACGTTAATTACCTGATTTACGGGATAATTCAGACAAATGACTTTAGTATAGTCAATCGTCTCTCAGTGGTCACTCCCCATAGGATTGCTTCTGCTCTCACTGACAGTAAATATTGAAAATATGTAAAATTTAAAACAGACGATTTATCTCTTACAGAAAGTTTTTTTGATACTCCTAGCCTTAGTTTGTTGTCAAATAAATATCTTTCATGACCAAAAGTTGAATTCAATTCTAGAGAATTCAGTTGTTCTTACACTTGTGGTGACCAGGTTACATAGCATGTCGAAAGATAGTTGCTGTGCACACAACACTGAAAACAAGGATAGCTAAAAATTAAAAGTTAATAATTCTGTATAATGATTTCTTCAAAATAACATAAATTAGTACCTGATTGGCTCCAATTCATTTAAGGATTGCATTAGGGTAGGCTATCCCTTCAATAATGACTTTTAAAATTAAAAAAAAAGCATTTAGAAAATAATATTAGATGCATATTAAATTTATGCAGTTTAAAGTGTTTGATACTCATAATAACTTAAAACCTGAACTTTTAAAAGCAGACGCACTCAGCCTTTCAGTCAGTGAATTCTAAACCTTTTTAACATTATAGTTAATAACATGAAGTCAAAGAACACCTCTACCATTAGTCTTGAAATTCAATAGCAGGTCCCATGGGTTGACTGCTTGATAAAAGTTTCACTGTTCTTGTGCTGATCTGGTGACTAAAAAGACTCAGTGGTCTTCTGTACGTGATTCTGCCGGAATTACTTGCATATAAATGAAAAACAATTGCAGGCAACCACATTATAATTGTAATTAATTTGAGCCCAGACTGCAAAATACCCCACTTGTACATGTAACTGTAATTCAACTGTGGCTGATGAGGGATTGATGTTACATTACTGGGAACAGGAGAAGTAGGATTAGGCAATGCTTCAGCTTATTCGTAAACAAAACCTTCACTTTTGAAACACGGCTTTTTTCATACAGCAATAGAGAGAGAAATTCACTACTTTGGCATGCAATTGGTTGTCCAATGTATACTCGAGCATGATCTGCAAACAGAGCCGTTACATTTGCAACATACAGCCAACATTCAAGTCATCATTTGGAATAGTTCTTAGTGAAGTCCTTGTACATATTATCTGTGACAAAATAGAGGGAGAAGACTGAACATTAACTTATACTAAGAAGATGTCATAGTCCTCGCGCTATTAGATTCAACAAGTTCCCTGCGTGCTATCAGCGGATGTTCAAAAAAAGTAGAAGAGCATGCATTGAAAATGACAGCTGCATTTTACTTTAAGAGGGGAATGGAATAGAAAATAATTATGTACCGATTAGTTATAACATGTTTTATTACTACACTTGAGCATTTAACAAGGTTTTGATTACTGAAGTGTAGTTACATTGTATACATATGTACTTAACCATGGTCCAAGCTTGTATGTACAATCGGTAGTGTTAAGAGATATATTGCGTCTAACAACCTAAGGTTATCTGTCAATATCCATGGCCAACAAAAGTATCCTGCAAAAGCTTACAGGACAAGCAGGGCTTAACATCTGTTTCAGAGTGATCAACAACTAGTACATACATGCACTATTCCAAAGGCATACAAATGGTCACCTTCCTGGATGTTAGAGATATTTGATTCACAGATAAAGCACCTGCTTCCTATAGTGATAACTAGTAACCTCTACTCACGAGATCTGAAATCTGAAGTGGAGACTTTCCCTTTTTGCTTATACGACCCTATCCCCCACCCTCACTAACAACAACAACAATCCTGCATTTACGTATGATTTCGTATAAAGCAATAGGTGTGCTTATGGGATCGTGTTTACATTAAGACAGAAAAACTGATGTACATTAATAATGTTGTACATACATAAATTGCCCCAGTCCCAAGAAAACTTTTGATGTGGTTAATCTTCTGAAGGGAAAATATCTGGTAAAAAAAATACCTTCAGAAATCATAATAATCACTATATGGCATTGAAATGCTCTTAATAATTGTTAAATAAGTTTTCTTTTCTGAATTTTAGGACACGTTGGGCCTAGACACGGCAGAAGACATAGATTTGGCAAATAGATGTATTCATTCCTTGGAACAATTTCAATCAATGGAAAAAGAAGATATATGAATTTAATAAAGCACAATAAAAGATAAAGAAAACATTTAGTTGTTTGTACCTATTAGACTGCTCACTGCTAGGATTGCAGGCCTTGTGACAAAACGTTTTTGGGCTAATAGCCCTTTTTACGGTTAGTTTTT
>JAHPZR010051030.1:0-33049 GCA_019787425.1 Platygyra sinensis | reverse complement strand
TGACCTTTTTCGACTACAATAGTTTTTGCTTCTCAAAAATATCCGATTGCATAATAACGCTAAGCGCACGCTATGAAAAGACGCTGACTTCGCAGCGATATATAACTTCTCCGTTAATAGCTACTAATCATCGGCAAAGGTAAAATCTATTCCTTAACATTTCAGCTTCATCGTGTTAAAATGTCAGCGTAATCGAACAAAACCAGCACTACAAATTAAACTTTTTTGTCACCCTTCTGTCAACACTTGCGAGCAACCGAAAAACTTTGAATATTACAAAATCCAGAATAATGACCTAGAAGCTGAAAGTTGAATGGGAACATCTTTTTCGAACTATTTTTAAGTCAATTTAGACGACAAAATGATCTCGGCGGGCTATGAACGACACAAAAACGAAAACAGAAACAAGCTTATCTGATAAGCCGATAATTATTCAAAATTCGACCAAATAAACATTCCTCCGCGATGAGAAGACATGATGTAGATGGTAACTTTGCGCGTTTTTTCAACAACGTTGGAAAAGTTTTTTATGTTTTTAAACATAAAGATAAATTTATCTTACTTTCCTTTTAGAGCCAGGCTCAACTTTCAGTGGATTTTCAAAGAATTTGATCTTAAAAGCAACGTGAAGGGATTTTTCGAGAATTTTTTGCTTCTTTAATCGGTAAAGAAACTGAAGAAAGTGTTGATGATTCTTCCCTCGATCAGTGGTCGTGGACGAGCGTTTCCTGCCGAATCCTGTCGTTATATGGGTTGTTTAGCGATCAGTAACTTCTATTTTCTTGCTTTATCGGTAAAGAAACTGAAGAAAGTGTTGATGATTCTTCTTATTTCACAATAACGTTTCTTGTTGCCGTTGTATCATGTAGTCATTGCAGATGATACTAGTTTTTCATATCACTAGGCACATGTAGTCATAGACTGCCTATTTTTTTACAATGCGAACGATCAGCTTGTGAAACATGACAAAGTTACCGCCGTCATCTACTATTACACAACGACCGAGTTTTATTACGCGAAACGTGACTCTCCCCTTTCAGAATATGGAGGTTAACATTGAGGTCAGTTATTTTTAGTACACAAATATCAAAATTTCGGCTAAAAGAAGGGCTAAATTGGCTTAAAATGTCTGTTAACGTTTTACCCATACATAACATCTATACGCTGAGTCACGGTTGTTAATATGTAATAGCAGATGAGCGAGCTGAACGTCATCCCTTCAAAGCATGGCATAATTTCAACAGTGGGATTTGAAAATATAATTTATTGGCAGGGAACTCTTTTATAAATCGAGCGGTTTTCTTCCAGCTTTTCGTCGAAATGTTTTCTTCGGAGTTTCTGGATTCGAGTTCATAACAACTGTACTTACATGAGCGCACGTGTATTTGACAGCCGTCTTGACCTACAAGGTCATTTCCGCTTTCGTTGTGATTGGTTCATTTCAATTTGATAACTTGACAGATCAGTCAAGCGGAAAGGAGGCAGAACTCAAATCGTACAAGGACCATTGCAGTCTCTCCTTCTCTCGCTCACCCGCGCGCCGTTCGAGAGCAAATCTCGGAATAACCCATGCAGAGAGCCTGTTTGCAGGCTATCACCGTGCCGTTTGTTAATTATAAGCCCCTAAAACTGTAATTGAGGGTGTTTTTAGTTGGTCATACTGTTGTGAAAATAATAACAACGTATTTGTTATCGTCACAACACGAGGCCAATTCGTAGCGGTCTTCAAACATCGTTTAAAACACGTGAACTTTAAGTTTATTCACAACAACGAGTTTGACTGAAAATAGAACAAAATAAACAATTATTTACAACGTTTAAAGACAGAAAGAAGTAGCTACGAAAACACAGACTTACAGCTTTTTCCCGCAATGATTGATAGACCTCTGGACGACGTTGATCGCGAGTGAACTTACAATAATAACGACAACTAGCTCTAATAACTCGAGGATAGAAAAACGTTTGTTTGACCGTTGCGAACGAATTTAAACTACTAGTCTTATTAGCATAATAGCCTGACGCGCGCGAAAATATCTGATGTCCCAGTGGGCCTCTTAGGGCAGAATAGCACGAAAGTTACAGTATTTACTAAAGGTTGGGCAGTTTTATGAGACCATGATTGTAGTATCAAGTGATAAAGAGTTGCTGTATCCACCCTTCTTAAACTCATTAATTATTCATTCAGCTCTTACCCAACCAGAGCATCTTATTCTAGTCAGGTGGATGAGTTAATGAAAAACGAGTTGAAAACACGGCCTTGAACTGAGAAAACCGTGTTTGAAACGATTTCCTAATCTGCATATTCTTAAAGCAGCAAAAACACGTGGCGATTAACAACTTTATTTAATTACACATTTTACGAAACAAACTTTAAACCTAAATTATTTATTGCTAACGTTGAATGTAACGGTACAGTTGTTAAACTACCCAAAACAGAAAAGCCCATTCTTTTTCTAAATCTAAATTCTCGCTCGATGGTGGCGACCTCGTGTTTTGGTTCACTTTCAACCTTGCTGTACACTTCCGACCTAAATTGGCACTGACGTTAGAAATTTTATCAGACCAAATGCACACGTTACCTCCGAATTGCGCTGGCCACACACTTTTTCTCTTCTTCGCTAGTTTTAGGATGTCTAAATCTGCACTTCGCCATTTGCTCTGTGAAGCAACGTGTTCGCTCGGAACTGACAAACAGCTAGGTAACAACGTGACATCAGTTGATGAATATTCAAAAATTGTCACAGCGCAGCAATTAGGTGATAGGATCATGCACATCATGCACATTGTTTTGAGGATCATGCACACTTCACGTCTCAAATATAATAGTTGAATTGGGAAATCTTATTCAAATGATAATTTAAACTAATTTTCTTTGTTGGAGAAGTAATTTCAAAACCTCGTGCTTCGGGCTTCATCAGATTTCCAAACGCTCGAAAACAATAAAACCACTCGTCCTGCGGCCTCGTGGTTTCAAATGTTTCTCGCGTTTGGAAACCTGATGAAACCCTCGCACTCGTTTTTGAAATATTACATCAAAATCTAAGTGCTGGAACCTTAAACGGCCTTTCAAGTCTCCGCGATTGGATGTGCTGCTAAAAGTAAATAGACTATATTATTACATTAAACTACAAGTTACGATTATCTCGAGATGCCGATGCTTGTTAAACCTGCATGCATTTTGTTACAATAGATTTCGTTGCCTGTCCATTGCTTTGTTTCCCTTTACGACTCGGCGTTTTTTCGGTTTCAAACTCCCCAATTTCAGCCACGTTCACCAAAGCTTCTTCCTAGTTCGCGATCTTTAAAATACGGTTAAAGCGACGTACGTGAACAACTGAGACGTGGTATCTATGGATACAAGCCGCTGAACAAGCGTGGTACGCATGCGTGCGCCAAACAATTGATACGGCATCGCCCATCAAACATGAGAACAAAAGAAATGTTTTAGGTTGTTTGATCTACAGTTTGATGGCTCTCAAATTTTATCAAGCGCCACCAAACACGATCAAACAGCACCAAACAATTAAGGTGGCCAAACGGTGAAATCATTGGTCACCAACAATGTTTGATGGTGTTTTATCACCAAACATTTCCTGTTTGAATAGGCCTTTAGGCTTGTAATGGCTACTTAATTAGAATTTGATTTTAAGCACAAGCACAAAACAAACTTTGCGCACAGGGCATTGATCAAAAGAAACGAATGTTCATGCGGTGTAGAGTGAATGTCATGATTGCCAGGAGCTGGGGCTTTCGTTACCCCGGCGGAAGAAAACTGAGATACGGAGCTTCGGACCCTTTCATGTTTACTCTGATTATCAGCTAGACTATGCAAATGCTTGTTAAACTATATCGAAATGAAACGAGTATTTGTTAGTGATAACAATAGTATCCATCAAGTAACTGAATTGATCGCGAGCTTGTTGACAAATGGTATGGTGAGAACGGTCTGAAAAGGAACAATTCTAAGTATCAAGCCATTGTGGTGGGAAAATCTGACGCCACAATTAATTTCAAGTGTGAAAATTCCAGTATCCCAGTGACTTAAGAATTCGAGATGCTTGGCATAACGATAGATAACAAACTGAAGTTTTACAATCATCTTGCTAAAATATGTAGGAAAGTTTCACAGCAAATAGCTGTTCTTAAAAGAATGAAGAAAATGCTTCCCTTCGAAATAAGGCGCGACCTATACTTAGCATTCTCTACTTGCACAAATCCCATAATACACCTCTTTTACCCCCCAAAAATTTGCATGGGCATTGTTTTAGAATACTCTTGGGACATGTTCATGTCCCAGGAGAAATTGCAAACAATGAGTATGCTAAATTTTTGGGGGGTTAAAGAGGTGCATTATGGTATTGTGCAAGTAGTGAATTTATCCTTCCTCACTTTAATTATTGCAGCAAACCTGGAATTTTTGTAGTAAAAGTGCTGCAGATAAATTGGAAAGGTTAAATGAGCGCGCGATCAGGTTTGTTTTCAGGGATACGTACACGAGCTACTCGGAACTTCTTAACGCATTAGGCCTTTCATCCTTAAAACAACAAAGATTAATTAAACTGAATCACATTGTCCATTTTTAATGCCGTCCACAATTCTTTAACGCCCAAAAGTATACAAGACCTGATAGTTCATAGAAAGAACGTTAGCTACAATTTAAGAGGTGACTATATTGTCTCGCTACCTAAGCCCAAGTCTAATACATATGGCTTGAACTCAGTACGTTATATCGGTCCGAAACTCTGGAATTCAATTCCGAACACGTTTAGAAATATAACGAATTTTAAGTCTTTTAAGAGATCATTAGTCAAATTGACCTAGTGCAGTTCTTATGATTCGATGATTTCTTATTGAAGTTTGTATTTATTTAGACATATGATTTATTTATTCATTAAGATCTTACTGTTATTGCTTTAGTATAAACTTTATATTTAGTTTTTTAGTCTTAAATTTTTATGTTTGTGGAATACCTGTAAATTAGCTGGCGTGCTTTCACTGACCACGACTTCGGCATCGTCTGTGAAAGCACGCCTTTGTTGTTAGTAGCTAAGTGTATTTTCACAATAAACTCTCTATTGTATTGTATTGTATTATTGTACGCTACCTTGTCTCTGTAGATTCCCTCCGACTGCGTCTGAACAGTTACACCTGTTGCCAATCATTCCAGAAATCAATAGGGCAGTTGAAACAAACGTAGTTATTGACATAACGCACAGGAAAGTCATAAAAACCAACAAGCATCTTTTGGACAAAACATGGCGCCTTTTACCCACGACTTCAACTTTTCCTGCTTTATGTGTTGATACGGCATCATCTTCGTTTTCTTCGCCGACTTGATAAGCCTGTGTTCTTTCCCGAGTCCGTTCTGTCGGAGCGGGTTTTTCATAACTTGCAGGATGAACTCTTTCAGATGCCAACATCGTAAGTCCACTTCAAATTCTCAACGTTTGACAGGTTCAATTTCCCTTAAGAAAATGCTGTGTCTGAACAGGTTCACAGAGTCCTAGTTTCAGCTCTTACATAAGTAATATATTGCTAGATTGACAGAGACATGAATCCACTTTAAGTTAAACAAAAACAACACGGTAGATCACAGTAGATTGTCAAGAATGGCGAATATTACGATGCATTGCAAAACACGAAAATGAAAATAATTTTGCCCAAATCTTTAGCTATCCGTGATACGGAATAATTATTATAGTGATCTGTTCAAGGGTCACTAAATAAGTCGCTGCAATAAAGTATAAACCTTTCGGATCAATATCAGTATCTTGGAAACTGCGCACCTACCCCTCCCCTAACCCAACATGTTATAATAAGTTAATAAGTTAGTGTTACTGCTGGGTTAGGGGAGGGGTAAGTGCGCAGTTGCCCAATTACTGATATTGTTTGGCTATACTTCAGAAGAAACGAGATGCTGCTAGATTTTCCGCTCACCAGACCAGCACTTATGCTGCTTGGCATGAGTTTCGTTCGGTCAGGAATAAATTAAAGCAGGAAAAGTTGAAGTCGTGGGTAAAAGGCGCCATGTTTTGTCCAAAAGATGCTTGTTGGTTTTTATGACTTTCCTGTGCGTTATGTCAATAACTACGTTTGTTTCAACTGCCCTATTGATTTCTGGAATGATTGGCAACAGGTGTAACTGTTCAGACGCAGTCGGAGGGAATCTACAGAGACAAGGTAGCGTACAATAATACAATACAATACAATAGAGAGTTTATTGTGAAAATACACTTAGCTACTAACAACAAAGGCGTGCTTTCACAGACGATGCCGAAGTCGTGGTCAGTGAAAGCACGCCAGCTAATTTACAGGTATTCCACAAACATAAAAATTTAAGACTAAAAAACTAAATATAAAGTTTATACTAAAGCAATAACAGTAAGATCTTAATGAATAAATAAATCATATGTCTAAATAAATACAAACTTCAATAAGAAATCATCGAATCATAAGAACTGCACTAGGTCAATTTGACTAATGATCTCTTAAAAGACTTAAAATTCGTTATATTTCTAAACGTGTTCGGAATTGAATTCCAGAGTTTCGGACCGATATAACGTACTGAGTTCAAGCCATATGTATTAGACTTGGGCTTAGGTAGCGAGACAATATAGTCACCTCTTAAATTGTAGCTAACGTTCTTTCTATGAACTATCAGGTCTTGTATACTTTTGGGCGTTAAAGAATTGTGGACGGCATTAAAAATGGACAATGTGATTCAGTTTAATTAATCTTTGTTGTTTTAAGGATGAAAGGCCTAATGCGTTAAGAAGTTCCGAGTAGCTCGTGTACGTATCCCTGAAAACAAACCTGATCGCGCGCTCATTTAACCTTTCCAATTTATCTGCAGCACTTTTACTACAAAAATTCCAGGTTTGCTGCAATAATTAAAGTGAGGAAGGATAAATTCACTACTTGCACAATACCATAATGCACCTCTTTAACCCCCCAAAAATTTAGCATACTCATTGTTTGCAATTTCTCCTGGGACATGAACATGTCCCAAGAGTATTCTAAAACAATGCCCATGCAAATTTTTGGGGGGTAAAAGAGGTGTATTATGGGATTTGTGCAAGTAGAGAATGCTAAGTATAGGTCGCGCCTTATTTCGAAGGGAAGCATTTTCTTCATTCTTTTAAGAACAGCTATTTGCTGTGAAACTTTCCTACATATTTTAGCAAGATGATTGTAAAACTTCAGTTTGTTATCTATCGTTATGCCAAGCATCTCGAATTCTTAAGTCACTGGGATACTGGAATTTTCACACTTGAAATTAATTGTGGCGTCAGATTTTCCCACCACAATGGCTTGATACTTAGAATTGTTCCTTTTCAGACCGTTCTCACCATACCATTTGTCAACAAGCTCGCGATCAATTCAGTTACTTGATGGATACTATTGTTATCACTAACAAATACTCGTTTCATTTCGATATAGTTTAACAAGCATTTGCATAGTCTAGCTGATAATCAGAGTAAACATGAAAGGGTCCGAAGCTCCGTATCTCAGTTTTCTTCCGCCGGGGTAACGAAAGCCCCAGCTCCTGGCAATCATGACATTCACTCTACACCGCATGAACATTCGTTTCTTTTGATCAATGCCCTGTGCGCAAAGTTTGTTTTGTGCTTGTGCTTAAAATCAAATTCTAATTAAGTAGCCATTACAAGCCTAAAGGCCTATTCAAACAGGAAATGTTTGGTGATAAAACACCATCAAACATTGTTGGTGACCAATGATTTCACCGTTTGGCCACCTTAATTGTTTGGTGCTGTTTGATCGTGTTTGGTGGCGCTTGATAAAATTTGAGAGCCATCAAACTGTAGATCAAACAACCTAAAACATTTCTTTTGTTCTCATGTTTGATGGGCGATGCCGTATCAATTGTTTGGCGCACGCATGCGTACCACGCTTGTTCAGCGGCTTGTATCCATAGATACCACGTCTCAGTTGTTCACGTACGTCGCTTTAACCGTATTTTAAAGATCGCGAACTAGGAAGAAGCTTTGGTGAACGTGGCTGAAATTGGGGAGTTTGAAACCGAAAAAACGCCGAGTCGTAAAGGGAAACAAAGCAATGGACAGGCAACGAAATCTATTGTAACAAAATGCATGCAGGTTTAACAAGCATCGGCATCTCGAGATAATCGTAACTTGTAGTTTAATGTAATAATATAGTCTATTTACTTTTAGCAGCACATCCAATCGCGGAGACTTGAAAGGCCGTTTAAGGTTCCAGCACTTAGATTTTGATGTAATATTTCAAAAACGAGTGCGAGGGTTTCATCAGGTTTCCAAACGCGAGAAACATTTGAAACCACGAGGCCGCAGGACGAGTGGTTTTATTGTTTTCGAGCGTTTGGAAATCTGATGAAGCCCGAAGCACGAGGTTTTGAAATTACTTCTCCAACAAAGAAAATTAGTTTAAATTATCATTTGAATAAGATTTCCCAATTCAACTATTATATTTGAGACGTGAAGTGTGCATGATCCTCAAAACAATGTGCATGATGTGCATGATCCTATCACCTAATTGCTGCGCTGTGACAATTTTTGAATATTCATCAACTGATGTCACGTTGTTACCTAGCTGTTTGTCAGTTCCGAGCGAACACGTTGCTTCACAGAGCAAATGGCGAAGTGCAGATTTAGACATCCTAAAACTAGCGAAGAAGAGAAAAAGTGTGTGGCCAGCGCAATTCGGAGGTAACGTGTGCATTTGGTCTGATAAAATTTCTAACGTCAGTGCCAATTTAGGTCGGAAGTGTACAGCAAGGTTGAAAGTGAACCAAAACACGAGGTCGCCACCATCGAGCGAGAATTTAGATTTAGAAAAAGAATGGGCTTTTCTGTTTTGGGTAGTTTAACAACTGTACCGTTACATTCAACGTTAGCAATAAATAATTTAGGTTTAAAGTTTGTTTCGTAAAATGTGTAATTAAATAAAGTTGTTAATCGCCACGTGTTTTTGCTGCTTTAAGAATATGCAGATTAGGAAATCGTTTCAAACACGGTTTTCTCAGTTCAAGGCCGTGTTTTCAACTCGTTTTTCATTAACTCATCCACCTGACTAGAATAAGATGCTCTGGTTGGGTAAGAGCTGAATGAATAATTAATGAGTTTAAGAAGGGTGGATACAGCAACTCTTTATCACTTGATACTACAATCATGGTCTCATAAAACTGCCCAACCTTTAGTAAATACTGTAACTTTCGTGCTATTCTGCCCTAAGAGGCCCACTGGGACATCAGATATTTTCGCGCGCGTCAGGCTATTATGCTAATAAGACTAGTAGTTTAAATTCGTTCGCAACGGTCAAACAAACGTTTTTCTATCCTCGAGTTATTAGAGCTAGTTGTCGTTATTATTGTAAGTTCACTCGCGATCAACGTCGTCCAGAGGTCTATCAATCATTGCGGGAAAAAGCTGTAAGTCTGTGTTTTCGTAGCTACTTCTTTCTGTCTTTAAACGTTGTAAATAATTGTTTATTTTGTTCTATTTTCAGTCAAACTCGTTGTTGTGAATAAACTTAAAGTTCACGTGTTTTAAACGATGTTTGAAGACCGCTACGAATTGGCCTCGTGTTGTGACGATAACAAATACGTTGTTATTATTTTCACAACAGTATGACCAACTAAAAACACCCTCAATTACAGTTTTAGGGGCTTATAATTAACAAACGGCACGGTGATAGCCTGCAAACAGGCTCTCTGCATGGGTTATTCCGAGATTTGCTCTCGAACGGCGCGCGGGTGAGCGAGAGAAGGAGAGACTGCAATGGTCCTTGTACGATTTGAGTTCTGCCTCCTTTCCGCTTGACTGATCTGTCAAGTTATCAAATTGAAATGAACCAATCACAACGAAAGCGGAAATGACCTTGTAGGTCAAGACGGCTGTCAAATACACGTGCGCTCATGTAAGTACAGTTGTTATGAACTCGAATCCAGAAACTCCGAAGAAAACATTTCGACGAAAAGCTGGAAGAAAACCGCTCGATTTATAAAAGAGTTCCCTGCCAATAAATTATATTTTCAAATCCCACTGTTGAAATTATGCCATGCTTTGAAGGGATGACGTTCAGCTCGCTCATCTGCTATTACATATTAACAACCGTGACTCAGCGTATAGATGTTATGTATGGGTAAAACGTTAACAGACATTTTAAGCCAATTTAGCCCTTCTTTTAGCCGAAATTTTGATATTTGTGTACTAAAAATAACTGACCTCAATGTTAACCTCCATATTCTGAAAGGGGAGAGTCACGTTTCGCGTAATAAAACTCGGTCGTTGTGTAATAGTAGATGACGGCGGTAACTTTGTCATGTTTCACAAGCTGATCGTTCGCATTGTAAAAAAATAGGCAGTCTATGACTACATGTGCCTAGTGATATGAAAAACTAGTATCATCTGCAATGACTACATGATACAACGGCAACAAGAAACGTTATTGTGAAATAAGAAGAATCATCAACACTTTCTTCAGTTTCTTTACCGATAAAGCAAGAAAATAGAAGTTACTGATCGCTAAACAACCCATATAACGACAGGATTCGGCAGGAAACGCTCGTCCACGACCACTGATCGAGGGAAGAATCATCAACACTTTCTTCAGTTTCTTTACCGATTAAAGAAGCAAAAAATTCTCGAAAAATCCCTTCACGTTGCTTTTAAGATCAAATTCTTTGAAAATCCACTGAAAGTTGAGCCTGGCTCTAAAAGGAAAGTAAGATAAATTTATCTTTATGTTTAAAAACATAAAAAACTTTTCCAACGTTGTTGAAAAAACGCGCAAAGTTACCATCTACATCATGTCTTCTCATCGCGGAGGAATGTTTATTTGGTCGAATTTTGAATAATTATCGGCTTATCAGATAAGCTTGTTTCTGTTTTCGTTTTTGTGTCGTTCATAGCCCGCCGAGATCATTTTGTCGTCTAAATTGACTTAAAAATAGTTCGAAAAAGATGTTCCCATTCAACTTTCAGCTTCTAGGTCATTATTCTGGATTTTGTAATATTCAAAGTTTTTCGGTTGCTCGCAAGTGTTGACAGAAGGGTGACAAAAAAGTTTAATTTGTAGTGCTGGTTTTGTTCGATTACGCTGACATTTTAACACGATGAAGCTGAAATGTTAAGGAATAGATTTTACCTTTGCCGATGATTAGTAGCTATTAACGGAGAAGTTATATATCGCTGCGAAGTCAGCGTCTTTTCATAGCGTGCGCTTAGCGTTATTATGCAATCGGATATTTTTGAGAAGCAAAAACTATTGTAGTCGAAAAAGGTCATTTCAACGACCTTTCAAACGAATATAACTTAACATGCTTGTAGTGAAAAAAAGGTTTTGTGACGAGCGCTGTGGTTTGAACTTTTTTTCCCGCGAAAATGCCCCATTGCACCTTAACATAGAAAACTTACCAAGGTCGTTGAAGAAACACGCAACGTGAGCACATGGAGCGATCGTAGCAAAAAGTTGCCATCTACGTCATGTCTTCTCGGGATACGAAAATCAAACGAACATTCACCTCTCGAAAGTGGTCTCGGGTTGTTGGCGAAACAATACGAGAAAAACACGAGTTACGGACACACACAGAATTCTGGATTTTGTTGACCAAAACGTCGGGTGGGGGACACTTCATGACATATTACACGTCGCCCAGAAAAAAAACGTTAAGGGGAGGACACTTCATGACATATTACACGAACGGCAAGTGTTACGGACGCACACGTATGCTCGATAGCATGGTGCCTTGAGCTCTACGAGCACTAGGCACAAAAATATAACTCCTCTGACAACGAAAGCTTGAGCCGCCTATGTTCCAGTGCTATAGGATCGTCCAAATTTGTTTACTTTTATCGCTTCCACCTTCCTGAAGTCGCAAGACACCAAGCTTCGTTTGAAAAATAAATATGCGCGAAAAAACATTCACGCCTCACGGTTGAACGCAAATGGTAGTATTTGACAAATGTCAAGTCGAATTAGCCAATCAGCAATTTACGTTCAGAATCTGAACTTAAATACTCAAAGCGTACAAGGACCATTGCAGGCTCTCCCTCTCTCGCCCGCCCCCTAGCTTTTGACCACGCGCCATTCGAAAGCAAATCTCGGAATAAACCCATACGCAGAGCCTGTTTGCAGGCTAGCAGGGTGAATTCTCTTCAACGTTATCAAAATTTGATAAGCATAATGAGGTGAAATTTTTGTGGTGTTCAGAGCCACCCTAAACATTCGTCAGCTTCCTACCTTTCCATTATACTATGACGGAAAGGTGAAAGGACTATTTTTCCCTGAACTTCGTGTACGTTTTACAAACGACAACACAGTTTCCTCGATTTTAGCGGAGCTCCGGTGGCCCGAAGGTCCGCCAAGCGGAGCCCCATACTCATATGGGAAAGAAAAAGAAACCCATCAAGGTTTCTCTTCATGGTTAACATGGCTAGCGGTATTGCTCTTGGGCGCGTACGCACGACCACGACGACGGTGACGGAGTCGCGCAAGATGGCGGCCATAATTCAAATAATAGCTTGACAGACCCCGTGTTTTCACGAGAGATGATTACCTTGGTTTTGTTTTTACTTTACTGAAGTGAAGTTTTTAGTTGTGTAAACACAGTAACAAACCTCGGTAAATGGCGGCAAAATCAAAAGTAAGCCAACCTAAGTTTGTCGACAGTTGAACGCCTCATCAGGCATGGTTTAGCTCAATAACCGACGGTAACCGGGGAAAAGCAGATGTTGTCGCGACATGTTGGCAGCAAGTGTTCACGTGTTCAGCGTGTAAAAAAGAGAAAAAAGGACAAAGATTCCTCCTGATGTAAATAGGCTTCAAGTCAACGGGCAAAAAGGCCTAAATTAACTCATGTTTACGCAAAAATATCCTGGACTGCACATTTCCCTTTCATCCTCAATACTTTCTGTTAGAAGTTCACTAGCTCGGTAGCGGTGTACAGGCAGGCGCAACTAAAAGCTGCTAAAAGAAGACCTACCACAGAAAGAGAGAGAAAAAGTCATAATCGAAGTCTATGGACAAGAAAAGAAATCGTTAGAGCGGCCCTGAGTAAGAAGAAGTACCGTTAAACGTTTACGTAGCCGTGCTTCGCGGCAGATGCCTTTTCAGGTGTTTTGCGGGAAGAGGTTCGACGAGATATCAAAATTTTCTTGCCACTATTCATCTAAAGAGCTTTACATTTAAGGAGGATTTAGGTCGACATAACCGCCTGCAGATTGACAGTGACCTGCGTTCGACATTGGAGTCAGAAAATTTGTAATTTTCAAATAGTTTCTGTGCAACATAGCAGCCCTTGCTTTCCGAGAAAACCTCAAACGGCCCGTTGTATGCGGCCTACTAAGTTAATTAGTTCCGTGTAAACAGCGTCTCTAGTAACTGCGTTTTAGTTACGAAACCTCGGTTAGCAGTAACCGGAGTAGACCTTTCTCGTGAAAACACGGCAAGCAACATGCAGCCTTGGTTTACTGTGTACTTCTCTGATATTGAACATCCATGTTATGATCAATTGACACCTGCCTTCGCACTCCGTCAAGGACATGCTACTTATCCCTCTAGAACTTCAAGTAACCAATAATCTCTCCCGTAGAAAAGCCAGAGAGGCCTATTTTATACAAAGAGGTCAAACGTTAACACCTTATGGCATCAACCGACGAAATGAACGCTAATTTTGGCCGTTTTATTTACTGTAATTTTTTTTCCAACCTGTACCATATATCATTTATTTATTCACTCTATTACTCTCTTTATTACTCTTTATTTACCGATATTTTCAGCCTATAGCTTTGTGCCATACATTTGTTTTTCTTTTTGTACTATATATATAATATTACCTACTAGTTAAACATTAACTGCCATTGTATACTATAATTCAAATTTAGAGCCGTTATTTTCTCTGTATTAGTACTGGCCCTGAAGAAGACTAGCTCTGCTAGTCGAAATATTGGCCCATTAAAGTTTCAATTGCCCTTGCCGTAGTACCAGCCTTGCTATCAAATTGGTTTTGTTTACACTTCAAGTGACGTCTGGTACGTGAATTTCTACAAGAGATCCGGCAACAGAGTGGCCAAGTTGTTTTGTTCGACGTTGTGTGGTTCTCCTGCATTCAATCGTTTGTTACGCGGGCTCAGTGTTATAGCTCATCGAGGTCACGTGTTTTTTTTATGTTGACCGCTGGCCAAGTGTGATTTACCATTAGATCGGGGGCTCATGTCTGATTTACTTGTTGAAAACAGGGCAGGATTGTTCGGAAGGCGGTTAATGCTAACCCAGGATTAAAAGTTAAAAGCGAATTATTGAAACTCAGGACAGAAGGCCAAACAATCTACAGAAAGCCTGACCTCCAAGTTACAAAGCTCAAGTCAAAATTTTGCCTTTTCCTGGTTAGCTTAATCAGGCTCTTTAAAAAGATCCGGCCAAGAGCTACGCTTTTAGGCTGGCCTAAATCTATATATTAATTTCCAAATTGTCCTTGATAATCTCGGTGAGGACGGATTCTAACTTGATTTGGTTCGCAGCCAAACTTGACATCAGATTTCGGGAATGTCATGTGCGTGGCAAAAGGGAGTGAACCACAGGTATACCAAGCCCAGGGTGTGAACGAAATTATAACTTAACGAAATAACGGGATACAGTAATTGTCAGCTCTTTGGATAGAGGACTTGTCATTTAAGGTCTTTTTTTTTGGAGGCTGGCAATTCAACACAAATTCGAGTTTTCAAGTCGAAAGCCAAGACAAAGAAATTGCATTGAAGCCTGAGGTGCAGCCAGGATCCTATTACCCAGAAAATGGGCTCCTGGTGCAGCTCGATGTGTCATAAAATCCTCCTTATCCCGGCGGTGTGGGCTGCCTGTGACGCAGGCTGCAAGATAATAGCGCACATATACAATGCTCAGCCAATCAGTAGCTATTGGGTTCCAAGTATGTATATTATACGTAATGATTTCTCAAAAATGTCTCAAAACTCCGTACCCGATGTAAAACGGTGCCTCTCAATATAGCGATTTCAATTTAATAATGAATAACGGAGGTCACCCTTTTCGTTTTCTAATTATTAGCAAGTGAAGCTGAAATGAAAGGTGTTTTGACAAGTTGTTTCGTTGCTATGGAAAGTTGTAGTATCGAGATATAATAATTATAATTTGTTTAACAAGAATAGCCTTTTGTTGTTGTCTTATTGTTTTATATTTTATAATTCTAATCCATTGATGCTGTTGTACCACATTCATTTTTTTTCTATTTTGGAGAGGTATCTATCTTGGGCACTACAACATGATAGCATTTCTATTTCTGTTAATTGAGAGATAGATTAAATTATGATTTGCCAAAATATCACTATCATACCGGGGTAGAGCTATCGTGTGGTAATTAAACCACGTAGCACATTCTTTTAGGTACTTAAACGACATACCAATAACAAAAAAAAAAAAAAAACAACAAAACGCTTTGACAAAACCGTTGCCCTTACATTTTCCAATCAAAAGAAAACGAGCTTGAGTAGTGTTGGAGACCGGTTCAGTCATTGTTTGATGTTACTTCATCTCAGACAAATTGTGCTTTGCAGGAGGCGATCCTAATGAGTTAACAAACTGTTGATAATCCAGGACAATCTGACAAACAAATCCTTGGGCAAGGTTCATTTAAAATTACGCAGCTTTGTTACGTCATATCCTAGCCAAACTATGCATGAATTCCTGGTTCTCAAAAATACTTTCTATACATGCTATCACTGACAATAATTCTATACACAGTCATTTATCACCGGCATCATCTAAGGTACTGCATTCCATGGCATAACCCATCACAATAATGAAGTGAATTTTCACTAGATTGTCACTGTGACAATATCATGGAAAATACTGGCATGTTAATTTAACGAGGTGCCCAACCGTAACCATAATTTGTTTTGAAATATTTAACAATGATAACGCCAAAGAAATTGTCTCAAGCCACAAGGACATGTAAAACAAGACAGAATAGCCTAGCATCTGCCTTGGTTCCCCAAACCATCAGCAAGTAGACAATTTACAATGCAAGCCCCGGGTGGGAGAATCGTCGTAAACCCAGCGTTTAAAGACTGGGTTTACGAAGGCGAGAAACCCGATTTTAGTGTAACCCCGATGAAAAGACACATCACGTATCATTTGGAAGAAGAAATTGGCACTACTGGAACTAAAGACGATCCATGGAAGCAGAACGAATCTTGCAGAAAGGTCCACTTTGAGACAGCTAAGCCTGTTCAAGGATCAAATCGTGCATTGCTGACGCTTTTGAGCCTTCTGTGTTTGATCTCAATCTCTGCTCTTGTACTCACATTATTAATGTTGTTTGGGAAAATCGGTGACGTATGTGGATGCTCCACAAATGAAGGTTAGTATATCCGAGTGGCCACGATGTCGATAAACAAGCAAATAGATCATGATTTAACATTACTGCTGTTAGCCAGTTTATAAGGCATTTGTTCGTTCTTCGAGCAGTTTTTTTTTCTAACCACTCGTGTTAATCTTTTTTTTCTTTATTTTCTGATTTTTTTCCATATTTCTTAAAGATTTTAAAAGCGATATTTTATTAATATCACTATTTTCCAACATTTACGTGTATAAATGAAAATGATAATAATAAAAGAAAACTGAACCAACGGAAACTGACAAGAAATGTTAACCGCTGAGTTCATATCATGCCCAATGTTAAATAATGAATCAGCTTAATCGTGCTTGTTTGCATGATGCCGAGTGTCAAACAAGAAAACATAACAAAATGTACACATTGTCCAAGCTTCACATTCATCTTTGTTAGAGATTGGCAATAAAGTAAGTTGTACACAATGTGTTGTCTTAATAACGCGTAGTTATTTTGAGATCACGCAAAAGATTATCATACCGTTTTGATCACGTCACTATTTGATAGCACTATAGAAAGCAACTAATAAGCGTGTATATGTATTATATCATTTAGAACAGCCTGTTTGAGTATCTCTATCACTTGGAGAGTAGGATTTAAATTTGAAGATCATATGGACTTCATATCTAATTTCTTCTGCTTCCATAGTGAACAACCAACCGTATTCTATTCACCAACATTCATATTCATGCTCAGTTGTAATAAGGTATGGAAAAAATGATTGATCAGCGGAGTAAGTCAAGCTGGGACAGCTTGGCTTAGGAAGAGCTCAAGATACGACCCACGCGAGTTTTGGGTGGGAGGGTGGGCCGTTCACCTATTCGTGGCTCCGCTGAAAACTGAGCTAGAATGAATTATTTTCGCGCCAAACCAAAATTTATCATCAGCGATTACATAATAGCACGTAAGACTGCCCATCCAGCAACGAAAACCCCATTATTATATGTATTTCGACTTCGCATATCATTATGAGTGTTGTGAATAGCGTTTGATCATGTGTTACCAATCAAGACAAAAGCATAATAATAATTCCTGAATGTAACCTTCCATTGTTCCAACGGCAATAAAGTTATCTTATTGTGTCATCTCTTTTAAATTTATTGTTGATGGTAAACCGCTCGTGGAGCCGCCATCATGAAATGATCGTTACATAACTATCAATTGTGCGAATGAGACAGAAGAAACTCGACATGGTTTCGGATTCTGACATGACGATAACGTGATCCTTATAGGTAATCAGTTGCACAACATCTTCCGAACGCTAATAAATTGAGTCATCACAGAGGTTAACAAACGCTCGAAGAGAATGAGACAGAAGAAACTCGACATGGTTTCGGATTCTGACATGACGATAACGTGATCCTTATAGGTAATCAGTTGCACAACATCTTCCGAACGCTAATAAATTGAGTCATCACAGAGGTTAACAAACGCTCGAAGACAATCCTTTACACCACTCCCTTAATACACCTCAACCATTCATTACACAGCCGAAATAGTCACTTTTGTTGACTTACGGGAGCCGGAGATTAAATGACGTATTTTCAGGATTCTGATTGGCTTAGATGTCATAGCAGATTAGTACTATGTCCGACAAAAGTCGTCTTCCGGTCTTTCCAACAAAATAAAACTAAAAATGTAAGGTTTTGCACATATTTCGAACTTGTTTCTGTTTTTTTGGTTTGATATTCGTTTGCGTGTTTGTTACAAGCAGGAAAACGAATACATATATACCTTGTATTTACCCTCGGTCAATGTTCAATGTTTGTAAGAGAAAAACGCAGCCGTCGATTTAAGAATGAACAACCTTCAATTAGCATTTCTTTCCTGCGTTAATTTCTTACCAGGAAAATAACTTCTTAAACTCACCAGAAATTTATACCTCCATAAGTGAAAATACTACACATCTCAGTGGCAAACAAACAACAAGCAGGGAACAAAAATCCTTACATGCATCACGGTAAAGAGAGCGTAATTGAATATTGACGATACATTTCGTGAGCGCCTATGATGATCATATTCAATTCAATTCAATTCACTTTCACACAATGTTAATTTACAAGAATGGAAAAGAACAAAGGAAATCTAGCTACATGTGCACTAGGTATTAATTTGAAATGGTGTGTAGTGGCCAAAGGAGCAGAGCTTTCGAGTTGGCCACTACCACAGTGCAGTTAATAGTAAGAGGCGGTTATTTACAGGGTATACATAAGGTAATCACTATTTAAGGTAGAGAACTAGGTAAAATAGATGAATTAATTACTTGATGGAACTAGACAGAATATACAAAAGGTAATCACTATTTAAGGCAGAGAACTGGGTAAAATAGACAAACTAATCACTCTTAGGGCACAAGTAATATTGTTTTCTTGCTATTTCCTGTATATTTGAATATTAAAAGAAAATGTTCCCTTTCATGTACATATCGGTCTTCCCTCCCCTCCTTCTTCTTTGGAGTTTGATAACCAACGGCTCATCACGAATGTGAAGTTAATAACATTGTTTTTCTTTCAGCTTCCCCTGTAAGTCTCGCGACAGGTTCAGACAGTGAAGTGTTAGCTAGGATCAAGCTCCTTGAGGGAAACGTCACAAGCCTTCAACTGGGTTTGGTAAGAACATGCGTCAGAATGATTTTCGGTATGCAAGTATAGCCTGAGGGCTCCATCAGCTCCCAGTGCCCCTCTTTCCGAGTGAAGACAGAGACGGTATGAACTAGCGATCACGTGCTTCAATGGCTAAATATGTCCGTTGTGGACTGAAACTGATCTCCTTCAATTTATTACTAATTAGACGATTTTTCACAGGGTAACGAAGAGTTTTTAGTTAAGTGCTAACTGTAACATACAAACATTTAACAATCATTCAAGAAAAAACTTAGTAGGGAACAATATGAGTTGAGCCAATTAAAACGACTGTTACAAATGGCTTCTAAGTGTGTGGGCCTGTTAATAGATCAATTTCGATATCAATCGATTAAACTGATTCATTGTAACATCATAGATCTCAACACAAGGCTCAGGGAATAAACCCCACAAACGGTCAGAACTTCATGTTAGCCCACAAATCCATATATGGATAAGACATTCTATATATGGATATATATGGATAAGACAGTATGGGGAGTGTGCACTATATGTGGGCTAGAATGAAGTTCTTGCCCCCACAAACTCTGTACATGTAGTTATTCCCCAGAGCCTCGAGGTGAGGTTTATTGTCTTATGCTGAAATTTAATATATCTAAATTGGTCTATTCAGGTCAGCCACGTATGAAAGAATAAATTCATTTTCATTCTCACGCTCGTTTATAGGCAGAGAAAACCAATGAGCTCAAAGACATTCGTTCATCTTTCCAAAATCTTGAAGAAAAATGCAACAATCTTTCCATAAAGGTAAGAAGATTTCTATTTAGTATTATAAAATAACTGAGCCACTACGCGCGCTATCATGCTTAGATGAGAGTATGTAAACACGGTTGTGACGTTTCAGATTTGCGTGTAGTTTTAAGAATCATTTTATAAAAGCAACAGAGCACTTTTCCCGTATTAACAGAGCCTCATCTTAACACACGAATTCTCTCAACCCTCCTATATAAACACGGAAAAAGTGCGCTATTGCTTAATTTTATGTTTGTTGTTGTTGTTGTTGTTGTTGATCCTCTTTTACATGTAAGTATCGTCATAAATCAAAGTTGGATTTATGTTACTTTACTGTAAAATTTAAATTCAAGACGTAATAATAATATATTGCATGTCTTGTTGTTTCTTCTTTAGATAGAATCTACTGAAGTTAAACTTCAGATAGCAGATGATATTAACTATGATCGCCTTCAAAGAACTATTAGAAATGAGACGTCAACTGTTCTTTATAAGGTATTCATATTCATAGCATATGCGAGGAAGATCAGCTGAGGAAAGTATGAACTGATTAAAAATGCGTAGAATCCTGAAGTGTTATTTTTCAAAAACAAGTATCAGTCAAGTTGGCTACATAAAACTCTCGCTCAAAGCGATCGAGATTTTCAACAAAGATAGCCTGCAAACAGGCTCTCCGTATGGGTTATTCCGAGATTTGCTTCGAAAGCAAATATCAGAATAATTAACCCATACGGAGAGCCTGTTTCCAGGCTACAACAAAGATATCACTGGTAACAATGTTACTTTGCGGACCACGCGCACTAGGTCAAAACGTTTTTTTAGGAATGTAGACGTGTGTAACAGAATTTTTGATCAGGTCTTTATTTCCTTATTTTTTTTTCTCTAACCCCCGTTTGGATTATTGTAGTTGAACGTGACCGAAAGTCGACTCCAGATGAGTGACAGCGATTTAGCTTCTTCGCTTCAAGAAACAAGGCTCAATCTAACCAATAAGGTTTGTTCCATCGCACTCTTTCAGCGAAATGTAGAATTCTACTTTTAACTTTTTCTGCTCTCTAATGATTGTGCATCTGACAGCAGTAGTATTAGCTATAGTATTCTACTCTGATAATTGTTTTGTTTCAGTAAATGTTTACTTCATGAATGTGTGTTCTGATCTTTTGTTGATGTTATTGCCGTTATTATTCTTTTGTTGATGTTGTTGTCGCAATTGGCATTGTCGTTGCTCGCCTTTAATGCTTGAGCATACTGTCCCTATTTCTATTTAATTTTTTCAACATAAATGAAACAATTTGCAGTTGTTGAGATTACAAAGCTCCATTCAAAACACCAATCGAACGCTGGACGACAAGGTAATTTTCTATTCTTCACCGTTCTTCTACTATGCATTCTAAACACAGTACGTGGTGCAAAGGACTGCAAACGAAAATGCCGCCGGTAGGATCTAGTAAAAGATCTGATACGCCAAAAATAGAAAAAATAGCAAGCAATGATGCGAGGCTGATACTACGTAGAAAGCTAAATGCGACTCTATCATGTAGTTGTTCCGTAAGCTTTCTACGTAGTATCAGCCTTGCATCATTGTTTTCCAGTCTTTCTACTTTGCTAAAATAACACTGACTTCCCATTACCTGTTGCTATGTGAGGAGGGGTTTCATGGGGTGCCCCTGACCCCCCTTTAGAAAGCCTTCTTTAAGGAAAGAACCTATAACAGGGGGCAAAAACGACATGACAATCTGGTGAGTACCCTCAATTTGACACAGCGTGTCTCGCCTTTAAAAAATCTTCGCTGTGCCCCTGTAAGTTACGAAGCGTGCACAACAAGTCAAGTGATTGAGGGTGCATTAGTCTTGATACAACTAGGTTTAGCCTGTTTTCCAAAAGATTAAAATGTGCGATACTTTACTTTTATTAAGCGATCTATTCCTTGTCAAAAATATTTTTTCATCTTTTCTCAAACTGTCTCAAACTGATCTTTAACTTGTAGTAGCTTACTCCATAGCGTTAATGATTTCTTTTTAAAGCAAATCAAACAGTTTTAAGTTTTGTCCATTCGTTATCTTCTAATTTTTTCCTTAAATGTGAGTATCATAGCAAAGCAAGGCAGACAGGCAACTGACAGAAAATATGGAGTTATTATTGAAATTTTTTCTCCGGCTATACAAATCTACGTAGCACCACTATATTTATGTTAATAATGACTTTTTATTTCAGCTGACATCAACGAAGGCACAGCTTCAGTTGATTGATGATGAATTATTCCGTAAAGTTCAAAATGTGAATTCGTCACTCCAAGAAGAGGTAATACTTAAAGTTTCTTATAAATTCAAAGGAAGTGATAGATTTTTACATAATACACTATTTGTCGTTTTCAATCCAACTTACTCGCAGGTTAGCTAACAAGTGTTGAGCAATAGATATTTTTAATTCCCATCACAAAATACGCGATGTTCTCTAGAGAATTGTTCTTCTATCCATATAGAATATATTCAATATTCACTCGACTATTTCATTAAAACCGAACAAGAATTCTCAAGAACACCATCACATGGCTGAAATGGAAGAACAAGTCACCCCAGCTAAAGAGATTTATTGTTACCAATGGTCACCTCATCTGGAATGTTTCGACATCAACTGTTCAGTCAATATTTTTTGTTGCTAATGGTCATATATTTCATTTAAACTGAAGATATATAAGATTACTTTATGAGTTGCTTTATGAGTTGAACTTTGATAGTCGCAATACAAATTTAATTTGATGAAAAAATTACTAAATCACGGTTAATTATAAAAATGTCTTTCAGTCCATTTCTCTGACAATCAAAAAGCTTACTGTTAAGATACTGAATTTAAGTTAGAATGTGTTTTTACTACAACTCATTAGTAAGCTACCTGGCTTTATGGTATGCCCTCATATAGATAGACGCACTTAAAAATGATCTAACCTCCACAAGAAGTCAGCTCATGGTCACTGACACTGAAATACAAAACGCCCTAGCATCCGTCAACACGACTTTCACGTTAAAGGTTTGTACATCTAAAAGCCTTTTTAGATATATAAATATGTAAAATGTTGATCTCTGATTGTTTGTGTGATCATTTTACATGGAGCCGCCTTAAAGTCCCCATCGGCAACGCATCGGTCAAACGCAATAATTAAACGCAAGTTCGGTTTTCTTTGTTATCTCAACGTTTGTTACTGTTTGAACTGAAAATTTCTTGGACCGTTCAGTGTACGAAAATAACGGAGCTAAACCGAATGAAAGACCGTAAAACTGCCTAGTTATTAGTTTTCAATCACTGTCTTAACTTTTACCTCGATTTACCTCAGTTACGATTCAATATTCCTACAAAGATTTTTTTACGAGTATCAGGATAAATTCCTGGTGAAATTTACCTCCCTGACGTTGATATAGCAGTTGTGTATTTCAGTTTGTGATTGAACAATTTTAGGTACAGCAACTGGATTCGACTATTGAAGTTGTATTTACTTTGGCTAATGACACAGAAAGGAATTTCAACAACTTCACGAACACTACCGAGGCATCCTTTAAACTGGTAAGGCTTGATCCGAGTTACAAAGTTAAATGATAACTTCGTCGGTGTGCAATTTAGTAGTGTTTTTAACAGAGAACGACAGAGCTTCAAATGCTAAGGACAGACCTAAATTCAACTAGGAGTGACTTGCAAGTTGCAGATAGTGATTTTCAGAACTCTTTGTCAGTTGTCAACACAGCCCTGGAAACAAGGGTAAGCCAGTCTCTCGGTTTCTCTTTGTGTATTTTTTAAAAAATTGCTTTCTTGTTTGTTTGTTTGTTTGGTTGTTTGCCTTTTGTTTCTTTGCTACAGACTTCTTATAGAACGTTCCTTGCAAAAATACTCTTAAGCTACCGAATTTTCAATTTGAAAAATAAATAAATAAATAAATAAATAAGGGTTGACGAGCGACGGTTGAACGAGAACCACTACCGAAGTCAATGAAGTGATCGAATTGCCTGTCACCATAAACATCATAAGTGCATGTGGACCGAATTTATCGTTACACTGAGAAACGTCCAATAATGAAGATTGAAATAACAAACTATAGCTATATTTTATGAAGGGATATCAATCCAGGTGAGCAGGCCGGCCTGTTTGATTATATTTCACACCACATATATATATGGAAACTAACCCCGGCACCTGCAACAAGTACGACTTTTGACCCAAGGTTCTCATGATCCTCATATGCATGTATTCACCTTTTCAGATCGACAATCTTGAGTCTGACACAAACCAGCTGTCATCAATTCTAGGAGCAACACGAAGCAACCTCGATAAGCTCAATAGCACATTGGTTAATAACACATTAGAGGTAGGTCTGGAAATTATAAAAAAAAATGTCGAAATTTACTTACGGTTTCCCGATCGCAAACTGTTTATCGGTGCTTTAATGACATTTGCGAATCACACTTGAAATTAAATTTGAGATTAACGGCGAACCATATGGCCTGGCAGACGTACAAATAGCGGGAACGTGGAGACAGAATCCCACCTACAACGTTGGTCACAAGGGTTGGAAATTTACTTTTTTTTCGCATTTTGTCCCTCCCCACCCCTGTTCAATGTTGAAAAAACACTTTGATCTAACGCAAGTTTGAATTTGACTATTTTCCAACTTTGAAAAGGGGAATGGGGATGCTGGTTCTTATTCAATAGGTATTACGGTTATGAGTTCATACTTTTGCCATTTTCCAACACAATTTGTCCACGGTTGTTTAAATTTTCATATACTTTAAATGCAAAAAACCTACACAGAAATTTATAAATTCGAACCAAACGTGGCACACGCACTATTTATCGTTTGCTCAATAAAATGACTGCGAGTGTCTGGTTATGGCCTAATTTCCTAACTTGATTTCCTGCTTCCATTTTCCATCAAAATTGAGGTTTTAGCATTTCTTCCTCATGTAACAAGCAACAAAATATATCTCAGCTAATAATATATCAAAAAAGGCCCATTTTTCCTCACGAACAGTTTGCCACTTGGGGATAACCAGCCTTGAGATATAAACACCAAGTTTAATTTCTCACGCAAATAGGCCAGATTTAACATGACATATTTGGCATTCGGATGTCACGTTTTTCCTCTGTCAAAATTAGATGAAACACGTATCATTGGAGCGGTTTTCAAATGAATGTCGTAAAACCAATCGAAAACAATAACTCTGGGCAATCACAATTGATGCTTGCTGACAATCTGTTGCTGACCAATCAAAACTCCAAGTAAATCCATGTAGCGGATTCCAAGCGCGGGTGGAATGTGTGCGAGCGGGTCATCATGATATATTTGGCTGTTCTCTCGGTGGATTTCAAGTGAAAACCATGCGCTCTATCAGAGATATGTTTCTGTTATAAACTTTTCGTGCACACATTTCTATGCCTAGGTACAAGATAATCTTTTACTTCTCAAGAGGAGTTTAAATTCAACCGATGAAAACCTTCAATCTTCAGTTGGCAACTTAGAGAGCGTCATTGACATGCTTAACACAACTTTTTCAGACCAGGTAAGTCACCCTGAGTAGCCGATAACACATAAGACAAAAACGCGAACAGTTTATACTAGTTTTTGGAAGGACATGGTATCCTCACGATCAAATTCTGTGTCTTGTCGGATCGGTTTGTTCACGACGAGAAGTTTCTTTTGAAGACATATTCTAAATGGCTTCTCTGGGAAAATTGGCACATCTGAAACTTAATTCTAAGTTATTTAAAATCCATATGGCCCTATCAAAGATGAGATTTGCATTTAGCTAGGACACTTTGGTAAAATTAACATTTGGGCACATTGGTCCTAACTATTCCGTGCCGAGTTGATAATTGGTTTCCATACCTTTAGACAGGGACTTTATATTTCACTCTACAAAACACGAAAATGCTTGTGAAAATAAAGAAGCTTAAGTAGTATTGAACTGTGACAACACACCCCGGCTCGTGTTTTTACATTTTCCTCGTGTTCTCAAATACCCGTCGTGTACTGAATAGACGGCTTAACCTCCTTCATTTGTTAAATAAAGGTCTTTACAGCGTTCGTTGTTTTTAAATGTGTGGATTCTTTCACTGTACTCTAGGTACAAGAATTAGGGGAGGAAGATAAAAGACTTCAAAGTGACCTGGTAGAAGTCAACACTACTGCCCTTCAGCAGGTGAAGTACAGTGTATGACTGATAACCGAGTGACTGATCTATATTGCTTGAATTGACGACCAAAATGCAAGAAAATTACAGTCCTAGGATAGCATGTAGGTTTCCGGCTAGCCAATAGGATTGACAGTTTGTCCGGTCACCATAAATCAATCAATGGGAGCGCACGTTAGATTCTTCTAAACTCCAGCTAGATATTTGCCTCTTTCAGATCGTGTGATTATAATGTTTTTAATTCGTCAGATCGAGCAGCTCGGTTTATCCATAACTGTACGGCACTACAAGTGGGAAAACCAAACAGTAGACAGCTTCACCAATTTCAAGACAAACACGTCTAAAATTAGTCCGCAATTTTCGTTTTCTTTTCAGTTTATTAATACCTTTTCTTGCCGCGATTGTTTCAGCACGCGATGGAACATAAAACAAAAATTAAGCGAGTTTAATTTTTCCTTTCTATTCCTCTGACCCTCAGAAGGATTATATTTTATACTTATTATCACTTGATATATAACAGCAATGCCGCTGTTATCATTAGGACATACCTATTTGCGAAATAAAATGACAAATACAAAATATGTTTCCGAAATATTTGCATGCAACATGCGGATCAATATCAGTATCTGGACAACTGGGCACCTACCCCTCCGCTAACCCAACAGTAACACTAAGTTATTACCGGTAACTTATTATAACATGTTTGGTTAGGGGAGAAGTAAGTGCGCAGTTGCCCAGATACTGATATTGATCCCAACATGCATAGTGGGATTTTCGTGTCCCTTATCTGCTGCTGAATTCTTGAACGTTTCTGTCACTCTAGGTAAACGCTGGGCTCATTATTTTGGAGCAAAGATTGAACTCCACGAAGGATGAGCTATCTATGACAATTTCTCAGACGAACTCAGAGGTAAGAACATAGTATTTAGACATACGGTCTGGATTAGCAAGTGCATTCACATCAGTTACTTTATTCTCCTCCATTGTTTTCACATTTCTAACAGCTTAACAGCACAACAGAAAGACTCGATCAAGAAGACAACAGCATTAGAACACTGCTGGACGATATCAACACAACATTATCCATAAAGGTACTAAACAGCAGAACTTCTAATCTACTGGTTCTCAATAAGCTGCAATAGTCCACGTTCGACATATCAACATTCTAACATGGGTTCGAGGCTTTCAGGACAAACTTCTATATTTTATGTGGTTATGTTATATGTTATGTTGTTTTTGTCTTCAAGTCTGTTTTTGGAAATTGAGCGACAAAAGCTTACAATTTTGACCCGAAATCCTCAAGCCATGTTAGAGTCAGGAGGATAGTACCTGCCGCGCGCGCAGATATGGAATATCTCTTTCGTGTTCAACTCGCAGCTCACTTTTGAGATATTAAGTTGAACACGAAAAGAGATGTTCCATATCTGCAAGCAACTATGTATTATTTTGCTTCATATAGACCAACTGATAACGACGTTTTTGACGATTTTCCTAAGATTTCTGACCACTTTTCGAAGATTTTCGAAGGTTGTTCGCAAACTTGCCCGAACGCGAATTTTTTCGAACATTTTCCGAAGATTTACGAAGATTGCCGAAGAATTTCGAGGAAGATACTTCGATCATACACGAAAGAATTTAAGTACAATTTAAGAGTCAAAACATCGATATATTCACTAGTGAGGATATGGAAAATGCGCCACCCGAGTCCTTATCAATGTTACAAGCCCGGTATTTTTTAACAAAATGCTCGTGTCTATTCTTGGTTTTCACGTGACGTCAGAAAACAACTAAAGTCAAAAATTTAAGTTTCTATCTACACCAGGTTAAAGTCATTTTTAAACATATATCTGCTGGCCTGTCTTCAGCTCGGTAGACCGCTTTGTTTTGAAAATAGAACACGTTTTTTTCGCAATGCGTGACATCGGCATTGTTTTTGGATAACATGTTACGTGCACGAAAATATCGATTCGCTTTTTGTTTTCGAGTTTCGAGCAACCGATATGTTAAGAGAAGTGCCTATGCGACTGTTTCCAAGTGTAACAGAGAGACTAAACGTTTTGAGAGAGCCTAAAGTAAACTCCAGATGTTTCCACAGGTTTCCGGCCGCCATGTTGGAGTCCCTCAGACGGGCTCCAACATGGCGTCTCCATACTAAACACTACAATTTTCAGTGATACCCTTTAACGAATAACTCGAGTTTGGAGTATCGCACATCGCCGAAACTTTGGCACGTTGTTTATTTATTACTCTTCTACGATATTTCAATTTCTTGGCTCAATTTATTGAATGGTAAGCGATTTTATTTTTCACTTGCGTGATAAATAAGCTTATTTGCGTGACGTGAAAACCACCAATATAATAAATTAATATATTAATGAACTTCTTGTCGCTGCCGTTTTCGTTTTCGTTGTCGTCTTTATTGTTACTGCTTTCAGCCGAGCGGGATCATTACAACATCTAAGTATGGCGAAATGGCTTCACAATACTTTAACGAAGTAATTTACCAGTAATTTCGATTCAATCTTACAGGTTGAGGGGTTCAAAAGAGTAAAATGTTAACTGAGTTTTGCCATTTTTTCACTGAAAAAATGATTACTTGGACTAGCAATTGCAGCAAAATGCATACGAAGTTAAATTTGAGTAACAAAAGGCTAAGACTAGAGAGATTAAGACGAAATCCGATAGAAAATCGAGCAATTTCAGGTTTAGTGGACAAAAATCAGTACCAGAATAATTTTAAGTATTTTACAGTCATTTTTACATTTTCTCAAAGCTAAATACATAAGTAATTGCCTGCAGTAACACCGAAAACAATTTCCCATGGAAACGAGAGAAAATAAGTGTCAAAACAACAGGAAAAATTTCATCATCAGTTTCATTTCACCAGTACTTTCAGGGGTTTCATACGATGTGCAACATTCGTTTTCGACGCTTGGTGTTCGGGGAATGATTTCTTTTGAGAAGATATTTAAAACAGTCACACAGAAGTTTGCAATACGATGTAATAATCTTGGTACTAGATTTCTGTCCACTTGTTACTCGAACTTCTGGTGGATTCCGTCTTAATAGTTATGTTATCCCTCTCGCAGATAGAAAACGTGAGTAAGCTCCAGGGCCCAATCGGCCCTACCGGTTTTAACGGCTCTCAGGGACCGACTGGTCCTGCTGGGCCTCCAGGATTCAATGGAACACAGGGACCCCAGGGCGTCATGGGCCTTCAGGGATTCAACGGCTCACAAGGCGCTCAAGGTCTTATCGGGCCACAGGGACCGCAAGGCGCAGGAAACATTTCTCAGTGTGAACACAAGACACTTTCGGCGACAGGAAGCCAAGATCCAGTGACGATATTTTCTCCTGCAGCTCCAACTACGGTCCCCTTGGAAGAGCCGAGTGTAAGTAACTGTTTTCCACTCTTAATAAAGAAAGCGAAGTGGCTGACTTTTGAAACGTTCTAGGATACTCTGAGCTTTACATATAGATAATTCTCGAACTGTAATTAGTAAGTAATTACTGAATCAAGAATTATTGGACGAGGTTGAGCAAAGCATCGCGATTTGTCAATGGCGAGTAGACCCCGAAGACTGAGGCAAGTCATTCATCTGCGAGACAATAACAAATCACGATATATAAACAGTAGCCTCCATTTGGCGCGAATATATGCTGGGATATTTGTCCGCGGACATTATCTGTTCCGAGAAGCGAACAGTTTTCAGAGAGCGTAGCTCGAGGAAACCTGTGAGCTTCGAGGAACAGATAGTGTCCAAGGACAAATATCCGAGCATATTTTCGCCCCAGAAGGAGACTACCGTGTTTATTATCCTTCAAATCTTTAACGCAACTCCTGCAGTTTTTGAAAATTGGGGTATATCCTCGAATATCCCCAGTTTTAGCTGGGGGATATTCGGTCACGTGAGCTGTTTCGACTAATCGCGTGTGAGCGAAAAGATTTGATGGATTATAATTTGCGATAACCGAGTTCAATAATCGTTCTATCATTCGATCACCAAGTTTGTTTTCATATTTGAATCACTCTCGCGGTTAAAATCTCTGGAAAGCCATCTGCTTTCTTTCAAAAAGCCATCGGCTATCTATAAAAATTACGCATTAACAGAACAGTATTTGCAGCAAAAACATTTACACAGTACTACGCATGAGCGGACCATTATTTGCAGATTGTTATTTGCTGGTCACGTGGTGGCCTCCTGGTGAAATCAGTGAAAAGTAAGAAAACTACATGGGATGATAATAAGTAATACTAGTATACCTAAATGGTAATAATGCTTCCGAAGGGGAGAACAATTTAAGTATGCTAACAGTTACCCTATGAATGAACTGTGAAGATTCATTTGCACAACATATTTGAATCGTTATGATAGTAGCCTGCTAACAGGCTCTCCGTATGGGTTCATTATTCTGAGATTTGCTTTCGAACGGTTATGATAGGAAATCAATTGAAGTTGTTATTGAGTTGGGTGCTTTGTGGGAGTGAATAGATATTGCATGCAAGTGCCCTTTTCTTCACCAGAATTTGAACTTAATACACGTTTTGCAAGCAGAAATTTGACCCTGAAATAAAGGAAAGGCAAATTTTTACATAAGTCAAGTTAATTGTTGCGGAGTGAGCGTAGCGAGCGAGCAGCAACATAATCAGGATTTAAAATTAAAAGAATATGTAAGAGGAGTACGAATTCTCGAATTCTGACTTTTTACCAGAATGCATTGCATTTAACCAGAGTGCATTGTGCCACGAACAACACGAGGATGTCGCGTGGATTCCGATGAGAATTTTTGCTCTGATTTACTTGTAAAACGATGTGCAGGAGATGTTATTGACTTTCACAACTATGTCATTTCTTAGCAGTCTCGCCTCCGTGGTCGAATTCTTAAATCAGATGAAGAGAAATCATCGTTACTAAAACTTGTAGAATAATTAAAACAAACGGAAAGTGTAGAACACACTTATTTCATATATGCTACGATCTACTCCTTTTCATCCGAACATGAATTTAAACTTAAGTTTTAGCATTTTCACATATCCGGCGATGCCGGACGCGTCTTCGACAATGTCAACACTCCAGAGACATTTAATGCGTACCGGTACAGAATTTATAAGTGAGATTTCTGCTGCTACAATTTTCACATCTTTCAATTTCACATCTTTCGATTTCCATCCTTTTGATTTTCTGGTAAAGGGGAGGTAGATGTGAATCGTATGTGTATGTGCTTTATTGTCTCGATCCCTTGTCACGGTATCCGGTCATCTCGCCACCAGGGAGTTTCGCCACCAACCAACTCGCCACCAAGAAACCATCTCGCCACCAACCAACTCGCCGCCAAGTAAAGTAGTCGAGGTGAATTAGCTGTTCGAACGAGAGTAAAGTAGTCGAGATGGAAAAGCTGTTCAGACGAAGTTCGTTTGCTTGTCTGTATGCAAATTACATGTTGTAGGTGACGTGATTTGATAAATGTTCCGTTGTCTTTGGCGAGCGACATTAAATGCGCGTATGTTGCTGATGTTGTTTTTTGTAGCATGGTTTTCAAAACAACACAAGTCGCGCTTTTTTTTTTTACTTTCTTGTTGTGATTGTGCAGTAGTCTTTGCATTGCCTTCGTAGCTGATTATGATCTATGCACAACTAAGCTATTTATACAAAGTAAGCTGATATCTTAGGGCTACCGCCGCTGCAGTACATCGTTCAACGTAATACGAACTGTGTGAGTGTTTTACACAACTAAACAAGGTAGAACGAATTTCAGTCTCTTCGGCTTGCGGTTTAATGTTATTAGATTATTGGTAATCGGTAATCTTGGACCTGTAACCGTTGTCACACCTCGCCATCGATTCGTCATGATGCATGAAGTTGATGCATACAATTTACACACCACAATTTGACACTGCTTTAAGAAACAAGCAAGCACATGGTTCACTGTGCATCCTAAATCATCCATTGGCGCATAACCACAATTCCTTGCGCCATATCACTGCGCATCCTAAAATATTTCCGTTCGCGCATAACCACAATCCCTTGCGCATACCACTGCGCATCCTAAATCTCTCATTTGCGCATAACCACAATTCCTTGCAATTGGTAAGAAAAAGTGATTGCAAGCCCCTATAATGTAATCTTCTGCTGATTAGAGAGCTGCCTCGCTCGTTCGCTTCAGGCTCACTCGCTGCGGCAGCAATTAGAAGTACTATTATTCTAACTACCACTTGTTACTTATACGATTGTTTATTGTTATTTATCTCAAAACTGGAGAAGATTCCGAGAGAAAATACTCTCATTCCATATACAGATGTCGTCTTAAATAGACAAGGGACTCAACGTGGTGTGTTGGAATGTAATAATGTTTGTAAATAGCGTCAATCTGGAAAGAATTTTTAAGTCTGTTTTTTTTTCTTCCAGGGTAAAAGGATAATTGGAGCTACATGCTCAACAGACAGCGCTCAACAGTATCTTCTTAGAAGCAGCATAAACCCAATCGACGGGTACAGTTTTACTTTTGTGACTGCTTTGGACATTATGGATCTGGGTCGGAATCCGTGAAATGTACCATCCATTACTGGGAATGTCCGCTTACTACTTAAAACACTATCCATTGTTGGTACATACTAAAACTGTGGATAGCGTTGAAGGCGCGCTCTGACTGGCTAGTCGAACTCCGAAAATCCTTTGCTATTTATCTCCGAGCTACTCGGGAAAAATGATGTCCGCGGTTTGCATCAGTGACAAGTGAAGAAATCATCTTAATTAATTTTTTGTGGTATATATAATCTCACTGTTTTAGTAGATGAGTAAAGCAACTATTCACCGTGTCGGTGGCTAGCGGTCGATATTTACCTGACACTCAGGTGAATAGTTGTTAATTATGGATCTTCGGATCACGGCCAGAGGACGGATATTGACCCCAGGCTCGGATTGTTTTGAAAGGTGGATGATGCTATTCGCCGGATAACTCACTATCCGGCAGATAGTGTTTTCTTTTATTAACACTCGTATATTCGTTGGATAGCGTTATCCAATCTTCGAGTAATTTAACTGCGACACGACAGTTTTAGATGATTTGGTCGACTTCAACTAAAGAGGCACTAGATG
>JAHPZR010051025.1:12500-14444 GCA_019787425.1 Platygyra sinensis | reverse complement strand
TTCAGCGTGTAAACACAACTTATTATACATGCAAAACACGGGTTTAAAAGTCTGAAAGCCCAAAACTCCCGTGCTGCATATTAATTCATCCGCGTACACACGCATAGCATTCTTAAACTAGTGAGTCTTTGACGTCATTTTCTCCTCGACCCAGCTCTTTCAAGATTTTAAAGTTAGCAATGGCGGACCAATAAATAAGAAAATTCCAGTTAAAATAAACAGGTGTCTTTTTAAAATCAGAACTTAAAACTTGGGTCAGTTATTGCTTAGTTAACATAGTTTTGAAATCCAAAGAAAAAAAGAATTGTTTTTTTGGTCGCAGTACCACTTTAAACAAAAAGAAGCTTTCATTTCTAAACTGTTTTTACGTCTCTGCAGTAGCAGTTTACAGCTTTATTTGATGACATTCATTTCAGTTCGGTATTTTTTGAAGACTGCGTGGCGTCAAGTTAAAATACAAAATCAGACTTTCAATGTATCAGAAAGTTTTTTTTTCTCTTTCTTTCTGTTTTCGGTGAAGTAGTGTTGTTTTGTAAAAAGGGTAAACTTACGACTCGTATAAAATGCGAAAAGTTCTCTTAACGGCTTGAGTATTTTTGAGCAAAAATTCCTCTTGGGGTTGAAAGGGCTATGAGATCGGTGAGTGATGGGGAGTTATGCATGTGCGCATGTCACACCAATCACAGTGTGGGTTGTAACAGAGAACGAATCAAATTGCCAGTTAGAAAATAAGATGATATAGTAATTTGGAGACGTGTCAGGTTACTGTAGTTTGTTTAGTAAAACATTTTACATGTCATCGATTCAGAATTCTGCTATCTCCTTTCAGTTCACAAAAAAATAACTCTTGCACGCCTTGCGTGCCTATGTTTAAAAATCTCTTCTATCGAACACAGCATATAATGCCCTTCCGTAACAATTGATCAGTTTGATTATGCCATTTTACTTAATAGTTAATTAGTTGATTGATCTACTTGTATATATAGTATTAATTATCTCTTTATTCTGAAAAGCCCATTTGGGACGAATAAAGTTTGTATGTATGTACAAAATAGGTTGGAAGGCCAAAATTAAAAGAAGAGGTGGTGAAAACGGCACGTGCACAAATGCTACGAGCCATAGGCGTCATGTGGGCTCGCCAATGACTGTCATCAGATGACATTTCTGGCCGGCAGAAGCGCTGCAAGAATTTTAATTAGGAATTGACGTCACAGACATGGTTTGCCGCTCACGCGTCCAGACGTCTCTTCTCGGGGAGGGTAGACCAGACATGAGAGAGCGTCGGAAATCGAGCCTAAGCTGTCATCCATAGTGTTATTATCAATGTGTGTGACGTGTTGAAGGCTTGTTGTCTCATAAGCGTTTTTTCTGATTTAGTTTTTAATGATTTTTTTTTTACAGGAACAGCCACCTGAACTGATGTCTGGTGGAAATGACATGAAGGTTTTCTGAGTGCATTGTCTTATTGGAGCTTATGAAAATTTTGTTGTGTGTCGTGGGAAGGACTGAACTCAACTCTCTGTCCATTTTGTTAGGTTTTACATCCTTATCTGTCGGCTCTTGTGGACTTAACTCGAGTGGATACCATGTTTGGTTTGTCTGAGAGAATCATTGCTACGGAATCGTTGTGAGTTGAATTGAAATTCTTATTTTCTTTTTGTTGTTTGGTAACCGTCTTGGAGCTACTGCGTTTCATGATTGCAACCTGGTCCCGTGTATTGACCTTTTTAAATTGATTGTAATGTATTGATCGAGTTGTTCTGTTTACTATTTGTATTTCAGGGTGTTTCTAGCTGGTCAGTTTGAATCGCTCCATGCACACCTGGAGGCCATGATACCTGCTAACAAGAGAGCGTTTCTTTCTCAGTTCTACTCTCAGGTAAGATCAGAGAGAATCATCTTACAATCTCCACAACTGAGAGAGATGGCATGACACAGAGAATC
>JAHPZR010051025.1:5000-7500 GCA_019787425.1 Platygyra sinensis | reverse complement strand
AAGACTGGGTCTATAAATTTTTTATTTTGTCGGTTTTTAAGGTAGCCTAGTCAAAAAATTTGAACTCCTTTGAGATTAGAAGGAACTGAAAAATATAGATGGAAAGCCACTGTATCGTTTACAAAATAGAATAAAATTTTGGCTACAAAAAGGTTGTTGACATGTACACAAATTAATGGGCATTTGAGTTTTTAGTCTGGGACCTCTTTCTCACTATTTGAGTGACAAATGTAATCTGCTGTTCGGCTCAATACATAGCCTAGTTTCACAAGTTTGTGAAAGGTTCTAATACAGAAAACGTTTAAGTTGAATCTTTTTACATGCCAGTTGCTGCTATGGACATTTAGGTGAAATCAAGTAGAAACATGAAAAAAGAAGCGTTTTCATTAGCGTAAAGCTAAATACTGCTGACACTTTAATAAAGTCTTTCATTTCATTTCATTTCATTTCAATGTTCTACCTGTGCGGTAGAGTAAATGGTAATGACATGTTATTACCAGTCTCTCGATATCAATAAAATCAGGTTTAGCTGTATCTTTCATTCATTCATTCATTCACCTGTTCTAGCGTTGAAATTGCCAGGTAACATAATAAACCCTTTGTTGTGAAATAACGTGGTGTCTGCTGCTATGTCAGGAAATATCCCGATTGAAATGCGGGAAGTCATGGGAAGGAATGTTGAGAGCACAAAAACAAAGAGGGAGCTGACCTGCCACAGGAATACCAATATGGTCGCCGTTTCATTGTTAATTGAAACACCAACATGGCTGCTGTGACGTCATTAGAAACGCTGTATATCTATTCGCTTTGATCTCTCAATACGCCTTTTGCAACATCCGGTCACATGGTACGGAATAGATGTCAGTAAGTATCAAAGAAATCGCGGACACAGCTCAAACTTCTCTTTCGCCCATAACTTTGTCCATTGGTAGGTCTTAGTCCCATACATATGTCAAGGATGTTCGTTTGTGAAAATTCTCGCTTGTTTGGGAGAAATCAACTTGAAACGGTTTACGGTATTTTCTGGAACAAAACCTTCAAAATTGCCATAATTCGTGGCGTTGTCGAGTCAGCTCATCGCAAGTCTTCAATCAGTAATTAAATCCTATTCTTATGCGTTTGCGGCAATTGAATGGCAGCAAGACAAACTCAACCTTTCCTTAAAAATATTTTTTTTCAAGTGAAATTCGTTGGTACTTCAACCAAACGTGCCAAAAGTGCCCGCGGTACGCAATGAATTCGACCAGAAAATCTACTGAGACATGTTCAAGGATGCCTCGGGTTCGATAACACTTCACAGATTTGCGCCCTCGCCCATATCTTTCTACATTTGAAAGTTTCTTATGCTAAGGCCCATTACCGCCATAGAAAAAAGTGCTTTAGAATGGGGTAGTTTTTTAAAGTACCGTAAATCCTCTATTAAGCCCCCCCCCCGGGGGGGGCTTGTTTTTTTTCAAGCACTTCTGAGGGAGGGCTTAATAGAGAGGGGGGCTTAACCCCGTGGTATCGGACAGTAGTCTTACGTGTTGTACAATTAAAGTCGCTGTCAAAAGTATTTAATTCACTTGTGGGAGCCTAAAAGTAATAAAAACAAAGTTCTTCTTCAAAAATGTGCTTTCGGCCTCATGAAGACCAAAAACAATGTAAACTTCCAGCCTGAACAAACCATAACTGATCAGTCCACGTTAATCGTTAACTTTTTTGGTGAATACAGGTGGGGGAGGGGGAGGGGGGCTTATTAACTTTCCTCCTCTGAAAAGGGGGGGCTTATTAGAGAGGGGGGGCTTAATAGAGGATTTACGGTACGCGTTTTTATTTTAATTTTGTCAGAATATTTGTTATTTTGAATTTTTCCATTAAAAAAATAAATAAAATGAAAGATAAGGATACAAAAAAACTTGAAAAAAAAATAACCACGCATCATCGAGGCCGCGACTGCACTCTATTTGAGTTAGTTTTTTGGTAAAAAGAATACCTCTTAGTTGGCGTGGCCAGTGGCCCCGTCCTTTTCCTCTTTCGTAAACAAGCGATGCCATTTTAACGCTCGATGCCATAATTAGTAACAAAGCCTGCCATAATTGGTAACCAAGCCTTTCAAAATGTACGATGCCATATCTGCTTCAGTTCAGGCCTGGACAAGTTAGAAACTGGTTATAGTTTGTTGATGGTGTAAAATGCACTCACCAAATGCTTAATTCGTCATATTCACACTTGTTTGCTGGCGGTTAGCTTTTATTTGTAGGTTGGGGCAGCTCTATTATTAATATTTAAGAAAGTAACATTTTATAGTTAAATTTTGTGAAAATTGGCGGATGAACCTGGTAGTGTAGTGGTCTAAGTGGGATGTTAGGAAACAGAGGTTGCAGTTTCGATGCTAGGTGGTTACTAACATATTTTCCTTTTTCTTTAATTTAGTAGAGAAAAAGGTGTTGAGAGTTTAAAAATTTTCTAAGTGTTGCGAAAATGGCTTGTTTACGAAAGGGAAAATTGCGTCGATCCG
>JAHPZR010051024.1:10000-13675 GCA_019787425.1 Platygyra sinensis | reverse complement strand
TTTAGCTGTATCTTTCATTCATTCATTCATTCACCTGTTCTAGCGTTGAAATCGCCAGGTAAACATAATAAACCCTTTGTTGTGAAATAACGTGGTGTCTGCTGCTATGTCAGGAAATATCCCGACTGAAATGCGGGAAGTCATGGGGAGGAATGTTGAGAGCACAAAAACAAAGAGGGAGCTGACCTGCCACAGGAATACCAATATGGTCGCCGTTTCATTGTTAATTGAAACACCAACATGGCTGCTGTGACGTCATTGGAAACGCTGTATATCTATTCGCTTTGATCTCTCAATACGCCTTTTGCAACATCCGGTCACATGGTACGGAATAGATGTCAGTAAGTATCAAAGAAATCGCGGACGCAGCTCAAACTTCTCTTTCGCCCATAACTTTGTCCATTGGTAGGTCTTAGTCCCATACATATGTCAAGGATGTTCGTTTGTTAAAATTCTCGCTTGTTTGGGAGAAATCAACTTGAAACGGTTTACGGTATTTTCTGGAACAAAACCTTCAAAATTGCCATAATTCGTGGCGTTGTCGAGTCAGCTCATCGCGAGTTTCAATCAGTAATTAAATCCTATTCTTATGCGTTTGCGGCAATTGAATGGCAGCAAGACAAACTCAACCTTTCCTTAAAAAAATTTTTTTTCAAGTGAAATTCGTTGGTACTTCAACCAAACGTGCCAAAAGTGCCCGCGGTACGCAATGAATTCGACCAGAAAAATCTACTGAGACATGTTCAAGGATGCCTCGGGTTCGATAACACTTCAAAGATTTGCGCCCTCGCACATATCTTTGTACATTTGAAAGTTTCTTATGCTAAGGCCCATTACCGCCATGGAAAAAAGTGCTTTAGAATGGGGTAATTTTTTAAAGTACCGTAAATCCTCTATTAAGTCCCCCCCCCGGGGGGGGCTTGTTTTTTTCAAGCACTTCTGAGGGAGGGCTTAATAGAGAGGGGGGCTTAAAAGAGAGGGGGACTTATTTAATTTAGCGAAAAGCATCACCTGTAGCAAAAAAACCCATGGTATCGGACAGAGTAGACTTACGTGTTGTACAATTTAAGTCGCTGTCAAAAGTATTTAATTCACTTGTGGGAGCCTAAAAGTAATAAAAACAAAGTTCTTCTTCAAAAATGTGCTTTCGGCCTCATGAAGACCAAAAACAATGTAAACTTCCAGCCTGAACAAACCATAACTGATCAGTCCACGTTAATCGTTAACTTTTTTGGTGAATACAGGTGGGGGAGGGGGAGGGGGGCTTATTAACTTTCCTCCTCTGAAAAGGGGGGGCTTATTAGAGAGGGGGGGCTTAATAGAGGATTTACGGTACGCGTTTTTATTTTAATTTTGTCAGAATATTTGTTATTTTGAATTTTTCCATTAAAAAAATAAATAAAATGAAAGATAAGGATACAAAAAAACTTGAAAAAAAAAATAACCACGCATCATCGAGGCCGCGACTGCACTCTATTTGAGTTAGTTTTTTGGTAAAAAGAATACCTCTTAGTTGGGGCGGCCAGTGGCCCCGTCCTTTTCCTCTTTCGTAAACAAGCGATGCCATTTTAACGCTCGATGCCATAATTAGTAACAAAGCCTGCCATAATTGGTAACCAAGCCTTTCAAAATGTACGATGCCATATCTGCTTCAGTTCAGGCCTGGACAAGTTAGAAACTGGTTATAGTTTGTTGATGGTGTAAAATGCACTCACCAAATGCTTAATTCGTCATATTCACACTTGTTTGCTGGCGGTTAGCTTTTATTTGTAGGTTGGGGCAGCTCTATTATTAATATTTAAGAAAGTAACATTTTATAGTTAAATTTTGTGAAAATTGGCGGATGAACCTGGTAGTGTAGTGGTCTAAGTGGGATGTTAGGAAACAGAGGTTGCAGTTTCGATGCTAGGTGGTTACTAACATATTTTCCTTTTTCTTTAATTTAGTAGAGAAAAAGTGTGTTGAGAGTTTAAAAATTTTCTAAGTGTTGCGAAAATGGCTTGTTTACGAAAGGGAAAATTGCGTCGATCCGTCTGGGGTGTGATATTAGCGGCTCAATGGATGAGTCACAGAGCGCCCTCACATCCGTTTAGAGTGTGAATAAAAGATCAAATTACCTTTGTCGCGCGTGTTTTGTGGCCGCCATTTTTAATTTTAATACGCGCGCGCAGTAAATTGCTGCGGTCTTCTAGTGCGAGGTCTGGAACCGAGATTACGGAAACCGCTCGGAGCCTGCTCGGAGATCTAATAAAGTGACAAGGGATGAAACTTAAATGACTTTATTATTCTCGGTGAGTGATGGGTTGGCTGTGACTTAAAGTGGGACGGGAACGTGGGACTTAGGGACTTGGCGACTTGGGACTCGAGGAGGACGCGGAGACTCGGGGACTGGAGGAGGCGAAAAACGTTGTGACACGCGGACGTGGGACGTAGAGACTCAAAATAACACCTGATTTTTGCACTGAATTTGTTAAGTACAATATTCGGTTCTCTCGAGAAAGGTATTTTATCGTTTTTCAGCTCCTGAGCGGGCGGAATTCCACAAATCCTGCATTCTGATTGGTTCCTGAAGCGAGCGCAATTTTCTTGTCCGGACCGCCACAGCGGGCGGAATCCGTCAAGTTGATCTATCTCCGTGAACGAATCAGCGGTTATCGTAAATGTTCGCCCTTTACCCTTCCATAGACGGTTAATCAGCACAAGTTTATCTCTGTTAACCTTTAGATGGCAAGGAAAGTCACCGTAAGTAACTTCAATTAAGTTTTTTTGAGGTTGTGAGCGTTTGTTTGAATGTTTGTAGCTCGGCGCTGCCTCGCAAGGCCAAGGACTGGACACTACTGAATGCATGAATTGTCGGTATTGAAAGTGGTCTAGATTTTCCCATCTAGACCGGCATCTAGACTGGTAATGTTTTGCGTTGAAAAAGTTGCTAACTAAAATGCATTAAATACGCTCGTTCATCTCTTACTCTCTTGGTCACTGTTAACTGTGCATGATGAATTCGAGAGAATCATGTATATCGTTAGTAAGATATTTTTTTATAATCATCCATTTACTGTATGCCGTTACCTGTGTCGCGGTAATTTGCTTGAATTTTTGCATAAAAGTAACCTTGCTGCAGTTGTTAGTTAGCTTAAATGGAAAGGGTAGAACAATTTCGGATAACGCCCGCGGGAATAATGATACCTTGTCTGTTTTTACTGCTGCCGCGGCATTATAAATGAGGTTCTGTATTAATAAATAGTAAAAAAAGCACAAGAAAACCCTCGGGCTTTCCGAACTCAATCCAACGCAATCTAATAAATTGAGTTCGATTGGGTTCGATTTGTTCGATTATTAGTTCGATTGGTTTGGAAATCGAACTCACACAAAGTTCGGTGTTCGATTCGGTTCGATTGTCGAACTCAATCGAACCCAAATTGGATTGAGTTCGATTTACTATGCCAGGGTTATTATTTGTATCTTCAAAGTGATCTGTCAAGTTTTATTAGGCCCTGTTTACAAGCAGGTAGGGTAACCCTAGTGCTAGGGTTACCCTAGCAAGAGGGTTACCCTGGCACTCGCACATTTCTTCTTATTTTCAACGAAGCATTTACAAGGCAGCTAGGTACCTAGCGCCTGTAAATGCTCTGCTAGAGACAACTCGCTTACCCGGGACAACTCCATTTTGGCTCC
>JAHPZR010051024.1:0-5000 GCA_019787425.1 Platygyra sinensis | reverse complement strand
CTCTGAACTCCATGTACAGAATTTTTTTTTTTCAAACTTTGCCAAAAGTTGCATCTCATCCTGCTTATCAAAATTCGTCGGAGCGATAAGAGCTTTTTGGAAGACTGTGTATAACTGCACAGCTTTTTAACTTATCGTGCTTAAATAAAGGTTGTCTGTCTGTCTGTCTAGAATGACTTTGTAACTGCCCAAAAATGTTTTCTTTTGTGGAGCGTTGTTAGTCAGAGCAAGATTAAAAGAAAATGGAAATAGCTCTTGTGGCGGTTTCAGGCCCGTAACCAGGATTTTATGGGGGGGGGGGGGGGGGGTGGTTTAGGGTTAGGGGTTGCTAACGAGGCCAAAGTGGACCAAACTACCGAAATGTATTTTTTATATTGTCTGACCCGTTTATTTAGGAAAGTAGCAACACATGAGAAATTGTAACGGCAAAGTACACGGTAGGAACTGAATATCAGGCCAAGTAAAAAAAAACACGTTTCTCATCCCCGCCCGCTTCATTTTTTAGTGCCGCCTCTCTTTTATTATTATTTCTTATGAGCAACATAACATTAACATTAAGAAGGGCTCCAGGACTCCAGCCTGACAAATGCAGGGCTCCCCAAGACGAAACTTTCAGGGCACTAGGGTTCCACATCATCTACTTTAGGGCTCCGTCCGAGCTCTACTCTGGTCTACATATCTTGATATGTAAAAATTCTTTCTTTAACGCTAAATCAAGTACGCGAATAAAAAAGTCAGCATTTCCGATCAAAGCTAGCCGGTTTATTATCACCTATTGTTTGAAAGTGGATTAAATATTAAACTTGGATAGTGCACTGTACAAGGTTGACACTAAGGTCATGGAGCGGATCAGATTTCTATGCTCCATGTGACAAAACTCCAAAATCTCTGTCTCACCTTGACATCTATCATGTTGCATTGATCGTCGACCGCTCGGTCAGTTCGCCTTGTTGTTGCTTTCGTTTTATATTCCGAGATGACTGAAGCGAGTTAAAACAGGCGGCAGAGGCCGATCTGCTTGATGCATCGCGTGTTCATATAAACTGGGGGCAGAGGGTCTGCCATCCTTGGAGTTTGATGTTGAAACGCGAGAGAACGGCAACATCAATCGCTGAATTTAGGAGTTATCTTGTATTGAATCATGGTTTCAAGGAGGTTGCTACAAGCTTCGGAATTATGAAGAGGAAGTCAAGCAGAACAGAAATCTTCATATATCAGATGAACAGTTAGTAATATAATTTATTCATGACTGGGTAAGTATTGAAAATATTTATCTTTAATTATTATTTGTATCTTCAAAATGATCTGTCAAGTTTTAGAATAACTGCGCTTTTTTGCCCTAGGTTAACATGACTTGTTCACAGTTTTACCCAGGGAAACTTAAATTTAGAAGTGAGGCCGATTTTTCCATAAGTAGGTGACCCAGGAAAATGTTTTCCATCGAAGCTTGAATATGTCAAGAGAACAATAGAATTTCCCTTGACAGTTACCCTACATGTTTTGAGGGGACAAATTCTTTGTTTTTACGTGACGTCATCGATATTCTAATATGTAAGGTCACAGAGCCCCTGAGTTTTCATCTTTCTTTGGTTATTGAACATCCTAAATACATTTCCTTTTGAGGTTTTCAGTTCGATGGCAACCTTCGTTTTTACAGTAGGGCATTTTGAAATTCGGTGTTTTCACGTCACATGACAGGCAGGACATCAAGATGGGTGACAGAACATATCACAGTATGTTTGAAAAAAAAATTGCTCATTCAGTGATTTTTAACAATCTAAGCTGTTAAGGTATTGTCAAAAGTGTTTATGTGAATATCTGTTTGTTCAAAAGGGCGAACGGATCGATTTTTGTAGCAGAAGTGAATTCCAGATGTTTTCATTGAGTTTCGCCATTACTGTGTCCCTCTCCAGGGGGGGGGGGGGGGGGGGGCGCACTAATGCGAATTCTGTTTGTTTTACCAAACATTGGGTCGAAGTTGGAGCTTTCCCTAACCCTAATGCGACTCTTACGAGTAAAATTTGGAAAAAATTTGTCAGTGGACCAAAAAGATCAAAGACGCCGTAGTGTAGATAGATAGATAGATAATCTTTATTTATCCACGGACAATTCATCAGCCACAAATGTTAAGAACGTGTAAAATATATCAAATTCGGCATGCAATTAAATGGATAAAAAACTATTATAAAATCTCTACTTAGAACCTAAACCTAACTAAAGCTGCTTTCCACGAATGCCGTGCCTCAACGTACTTCATTAATTAAACGCTTAAATGACCTAAGGGACTCTGCTTGTCTTATGTCGCGAGGAAGACTGTTCCAAAGGGTGGCGCCACTATAGCTAAAGCTATTCTTATAATAGTTTTGTTCGCGGCAATGGAACAGTAAGCTTATTGTCAGAGTCTCTTAGGTCATACGCAGTTTCTCGTCTTTCAAATTTAGAACATAAATAGTCTGGAGCTAGACCGTGCAGAGACTTATAGACCATTGTGGCTCTTTGTATTTGCTGCCGGGAAGTTAGGTATGGGTGGGGCAGGCAGACTTTTCCAAAATCGCCCAAAGAAAACAAAAATTCATTAAACATGTCAACCGCGTGTTTACTTAGGAAAATTGATGCACAGTAGAAGTGCACGAACATTTCATCATTGTTTACAAAAGCGTTTTATCAGCGTTTACTCGAGAATTTAGCCTTGTTGTGTGGCTTCATGTGCGACCGGAAAATGAGCCCAAAAAAAATTGGTCAGTGCCGATATTTTTGGGTCTTTCGGACCAACCAAAAAAAAATTTCGCTCTAGTGCGAGCCCCACGACTGACTGCCTTGGGATTTCAATTGCTGGTTTCCACTGTCACACAACGAAAAAATAAAATCAAAACTATTACATAAAAACAGTCAAGAATTGGTGATATTATAGGAGATTAATAGCTTATCTACTTTGCCGAGTCTCAGGTCTTTGGGATTTTTCGTACTCAAGTTAGCCGTCAAAAATGTTTTACACAAATTTATAGAGCTCAGTATGGAGACGCCATAGTTGTGTCCAAACTGGAGCCGTCAAACAACGTGTCATCAAAGGTCATTTTCAAACGTAATTTTCTCTTGATGTAATCTCATGCTCAACTTAGTAATAATAAGGAAGTAAAATAATCCACGGACAAAGTTTTTGTAAATTTTCTCCTGTTCGCAAATATGATTTCAGCAACAGACAGCTATTTAAGTTTTATCACAGACGTAGAAGTCATTCATTATCTTTGATTGCTACTAGTTTTCGTGCTATTAAATATAGGGGTCTATGGACCCGGTCCATAAAAGGGGGTCCACATACCCGGTTTCATTATTGAGTAACACCCGTTTTTCAGATTTTGGTCGCTCGCGCTCCAAAAGAGTCTCAGTTCCAGGATCATGACTAAAACACCTCACGAGTACATACGGGTAACATACGAGTAACATACGAGTAACATACGGAACATACGGATACATACGAATACATACGAGTAACGTACGACTAACATACGACTAACATACGGGTACATACGAATACATACAAGTAAAAAAATACGAAAAAATATGAGTAAAATTTATACGAGTAAATTTTTATGCAAAGTAACGACAACTTAAGTAAAATATAACCCCCTCAGATTTTGCAAATTTTGGAAAGGAGATTTACTTAGTTGCTGAAACTTTAAGCAGCTATTCGTTTATAGCTTGCGGAATTTTTTAATGTGTCAACTGTTCCCAAAATTCGACATTTTAAAGATAATTGTTCTAGTTTCTCAACACGAAATTACAAAATCGATAAATTTTTACATGTACATGGTTACATTTAAGCTTTCTGGCCTGATTTTGCACTGATTTTTTGCCATTTCTCATAACCAACTTAAGTGAAATAGTGAAATCAAGATGGCGGATCTGATGACGTCATACGACGTCAGCTCCATCCAAAATATCTTGTCATCTTGTAGCGCAAGCTAAGGCCCTTAGCTTGCGCTAAGGAAAGTCTCGTGAGGCATTCCTCATACACAGAGGAAAAACACTGGAGCCTGCAGGCTTTAACAGAAGAGATGAAATGTAATTTAATTTAGCAGCCTTTTAATTTTCTTTTGTTTATTTTACCTTGTTATCATGTATTATTACCTTTTATGCATTTCCTTTCTTATTAATGTTACACATCACGTAGCCTTTTTTATGTCATTTCCGGTGAATATAAAGATCTTGTAAGAAGCATTTATCCATTCAATAAACCTGAACAAGGCTGGTGTTGGCCAGCCGAAATATTGTAACAACGCCTATGTTCACGTTGTCTTGACCAACCTTTGCAGTATATTTTCTATTTTTAAAGTTTTTTGGTCTGGTCACGATCTATTTTGATCCAACGTAGAGCAAGTTTTGATCGTACACGGTTTCTGCAGTGGTTTAATCCTTAAAAAGTCACATGAGCCCGTTCAACCGGGCTGGGTGAGTTTCCGAGATATTGCCTCGCCGCTCTTTTCTTTGTAAAAATATGGACGGGATGTGTTATGTGAGAAGCCGGGCTGGCCCGGTTTCCGAGATCTCGCTTTTTGTGACCGAGATGTCCGTAACTTGGGCGATAGCCTGTTCCAGGCTCTCGGTAGTTGGGGACTAGCGAGGAAAAAACGACGGAGGACTAAGGCGAGGAGCGGCAGGAGAGCCTGTAAGAATTTCTTTAACGACCCTCTTCTGGTATAGCAGGAACTGCTATAACCTCTGATTGGTCAATTTTGACAGTACTGTCAACACTCCGGCGGATCTTGTCAATCAGAAAGATGGCGAGCGCGTCCTTCCTTAGTCCTCCCTCATTTTTTCTCTCGCTCTCCCTTTTTTCTCTCCCAACCTCCGAGAGCCTGGAACAGGCTACTTGGGCGAAAACACTCCAGCGCGTTGACCGGGTGAAATTTTTTAACAAATTACCTTAGCTCTCAGAACATAGCGTCTTAAATAGCATTATATTTTGGTGTTGAATGTTTTCCACTTTACTAGTATGCGAA
>JAHPZR010051023.1:10000-15642 GCA_019787425.1 Platygyra sinensis | reverse complement strand
AAAAGTGTTCATGTTGATCCGCATCCTTTTATTGAGGATTCTTTTCGAGTACCAATAAGGGGTGAGATGTTTGATCTTTCAAGCGTCTCCTCCAGATTACTCTACAGAGAGTTCCGTTCCCGTAAAGAAATCCCCCCAACTGCTCAAGCTAAATTTAAAGAGGAGTATCCTAGCCTCTCTATTGACTGGAAGGAAATTTACTCATTAGCCTTCCATGTTACTTTAAACACAAATCTGAGAGTATTTCAATATAAATTGTTGAACCGTATTATTTTTACGAATGATAAACTTTTTTAAATTTAAACTTGTAGATTCACCATCCTGTACCTTCTGTAAGACAAATGAAGAGTCCCTCGAGCATTTATTGTTTTTCTGCAAGATAACTGAGTTCTTTTGGAAAGAGGTGTTATCATGGCTAGCTATCCTTAAGAACGAAAGAGTAGATTTTTCACTCATAGATGTTTTGTTTGGTAAATTTGATATTGATGAAGACTTCATAGTAATAAATCACATTCTTTTGCTTGCAAAGTTCTATATCTATAGGTCTAAGCTCGATAACACAAAACCATCTTTAGAAGTGTTTAAGGCCAAATTGAAAGCCACTCTTAACACAGAATTTGTGATTGCCAAAAGAAGTGGTAAACTTGCACAACATTACCAAAAGTGGGAATCCTTTATTTCCGTACTAGTATGAGCAACTCCACTTTCTATCGTACTTAGGCATAGATAAATAATAATGAATCATGCCACGTAAATGTGAAGCCTGTGAATCAAGCTGGTTGCGTTTCAATGTGCTATTTTTTCGCTCCCCTTAGTATCTCGTGCTGTAATGTAATTGTAATGTCAGTATTGTAAGTGATGCTTTTTAGCTTTGTAAGCAATCTTACTATTAGTACATTAAGTGGTGTTAGTAGTGTAAGTAAGATTAGTGCTATAGCTATTGTTGTTATTGTATGTAATATTAATTTTGTAAGTAAATTCATATTGTAAGGAATGTAAGAATGTAAAAATGTCAGTTGTAGAGTTGTAAGTAAGGTTAGTTTTTCTAAATAATGCATATATTTAAATAAAAATTGATTAAAAAATATATATATATATATTTTTAAGTGTAGCATGAACCTGTCATCTGGCTCAATTGTTTTTTGCAGGAATGATTTACCAGACAAAGGGAAATAAATTTTAAAGTTTGAAATAAATCGTCGGCGCTGATATTTTGTGAAGGTCAAACGTTTTGGGACTACTGTCTATTAATCTTATACAATTTATTTAAAACTTTAAAATTCAGATCTTCAGTGCTGCTACACAGTATTTAACATATTTTTATTTCATTTTATGGGGAAATATAGCCTTACCACAGTTTCCAATAGGGTAAGCTAATCTTAACAAAAGTTTTGTTTCTTCACAAATAATCATTTTCTTCACAATCAGAAAACTTGTCAAATGGGATATCTTCTGTGTCCTGCATAAGCAAGGGCGTGACCATGGTTTCAGTTGTTTGATACAGTTTGTAGTCAATACTTGTGGTTGGAAGTCTCCAAAAAGCTCATACAAGATTTCCAAAACAGTGAGGGTTAACCTTGGTGATGACAGAAAACACATCTGCATGATGTCCACCCTGGTGAACAGCTTATCACAGTTGGCCACTATGGTCTCGATGACATTATTTGAGAATCCATGTTATATTGTATCAATTTTGTCAAACAATTATACCTTCTGTTTGTCCTCTAAGGCTTGCTTTCACTTTAAACAGTACATTACACAAGCACTCCTTATCCTCCTCTGTTACAGTTCTTATGGGGCTTGTGTATTGTTGTGTAACAGCTTCCTTATCAAAACACAGGGAGAGGGTGAGTACATATGCACAAACACCATCAAATGAGGAAGTCAGTGCAAATGAAAATACCAAAGAAGACTTCATCTACAGTTACCACACCAGTAAACTGCAGTTTGTTTTCTTTTTCTTAAATCTGCAATAAGGGAAGGGGTGCTGCAAGGCTTTTTAGATGTTTTAAGTCTGCTCTTCTGGTAGAATATATACCAGCACTCTTAAAGTATTCCTATTTACACTGCATTTTTTGTCAAAGTATTAGCAGTCCTCTCTAAGGAGGAAGCCAAGTGGCTTCTTGCCAACAGGTTTTTTAACAGTGAAGGAAAAAGGGGGAAGCAAGCCATTGGATTCACTGAAAATGGTTTTGAAATCCCTATTGGGAAACGTCACAAAAGGATCAGCACAGAGGGTAGCATGTTCCCTTGAAACCCTTGATGAGGTTATGGATGGACCTAGATCAGAAGAAGTCTGGAGACCATGGAACAAAGGATCTGGAGCAGTTAAAATTATTCTTACCGACCTTATGAATGGGAATGTTTTTCATCATACTCATGGCAGGTGTGGATATCCCTCTTTCAAAAATATGAAAAAAAAGTGTGATTGACATTGACTTTTGTGACTTTGTTAAGTGGGCTCACGACCACTTATTACCTGGAAGGGGCTTTATGAAAACCCCCAAAGAAATAATAGTGATGAGTAATCACAGTGTACATTACTAATAATGTAGTCTTGAGAGATGTTTGCTATGTTATCAGTCAGTCATAAGGCCTCTGGGAACAGGTAGTTGGCCTATCACCCAACCTTGACCCGGAGATTCATGTTATGACAAAGCACAGAATTTAAGAACTTTGCAGGCCTACTCTTTCATCAAGTGTGTATGTTCTTTCATGTGTCCTTCGCATTTTAATTATATCAGCATGGAAAGGCCAATAGACTACCCAATGATCTGACCTGACACAGGTTAATCTTTCATTAACTCAAGAAAAGGCCTGTAATGCTTATGTAGTACAACAGCCTTTGTGGTCCATTTCAAACTACTGCACCTTACACTGAGAATTTTTACAATGAGAGTTCAGTCATGTTTTACATTTTTGTCACATAGATTTCCCTTGTTGCAATATTTACATTAGTGTTTTAAATAATTCACTGGTTTTCTGAGTTGAATGCATTCCTATCAACAAAACGCGATAGGCCCTTTTATCCTGCCCTCACGAAATACTGAGTTATTGTCCGAGTGTAAAAATAATTCTTAAACTTTAATTTAATTTAGACATCGAGAAGCCTGTACTGTGAATTAGCCAAAAGTGTTTTATTGATGTTGTTGTTGTTCCAGAGATGAACATACGTACAAACGATAATAGATAGCTTTACGGCCTTAAGTAACAATGGTAACAATACAACCTTCCAAAATGTTTGTCCATTGAATAGGAGTGTTTTCTCTTGCATCCTAAAATTGAAACCAACCATGTTTCTTTGATCTTGTATTTATCAAAGCTTCGACGTGTCTCGCTTCTCGTTGAATTGTTCTTGAATACAAACCAGCCAGCCAGTCAAGTCTTTGTTGCCAGGCTTTCGCGAAAGGAAATGTTCGAAATAGACGAATAGCAGTGGGAACTCGTCTGGACGCTTCGTCTTTACCTTATCATTCTTCATGAAGATCATTCCGCAAATCTTTTATGTGAATCCAGTAGGTACCTCAAAGCAAAACTAATGAACTTTTCCCTCTCCGCTTGATAAAAAAATAACCAGGCTCTGTTGTATTGTGTTAAAAACTAAAACCAACTTGACCGTTATGGCGGCTCTTTCGCGAAAGCCTCGCAAACGCACATCTTACTGACTTCCGGTTCTTGAATCAGCCAATCAGATTTGAAGACACAGACTCCTGTGAGACTTTGTATCAGGCCCAATTGTAGCGAGCGCCGACATAAGAAGACATAAGAGCGATGGTACAATTGGGCCTGATCGCAGGTTACTGCAATGGGAAGACGAAATTACAAGAGGTCCAGGATTTTGGAAATTTAATAATAGCTTACTCCAAGATGTTTGCGGACAAAAGGCAGGCAAGTGGAGATGATGAAAAAAGTATGGTTAAAGCGAGGGTGTGAATGGGGTTAACCGACTAGCGACAAAAGGCTAGAAAATATTACTGACTACCGACAAAACGGGGAAAAAATTACCGACTAGCGACCAAAAAAATTAACTGGGATTTACTGATCACCGACAAAGATCGAAAATTTTAACCCACAACCGACATGCGGACCCCTCATTCAGACCCTCTAAAGTGGCATCAACGCTTTTCAGAAGGGAAACGACTTCTGCAGTGAGGGTATATTTTCATCGTTTAGAAATGAAATAGCTTTTCTTCAATGATCCACTTACAGGTTTGGTAGGCCCTTTTAACGGAATTCAGTACGAATGAAACAGCAAGAAAAAAATATAACTGAATGGTATTTTGATCCAAAGTGACAAGGCTCGGGTGTGTTTCTTCGTCCCCGTATCGGACGCTGACTAGCGAAGTTTAATACAGGTGCAAACGTCGCCTTTACGTAGTCATAGCCGGGTCTCTTGTCAGATGAATAACTTATCATTAACATCATTATCAAATGGACATCATCATCAACATCATCATCGTCATTATCATCATCATCGTCATCATCAACAACATCATTATATTAACATCATCATCGTCACCATCATCATCATCATCATCATCATCGTTGCCATCTAACCCCAGACTCGTCCCCAGTCGTCTCTTATGAGAAAATTGGAAGACGCAAAGGATCCCTTCTATTTTTCTCATAAAAGATGACTAGGGACGAGTCAGATCTTATCCCATTTTGCCTTTCTTTAACAGTCTTTCTCATAACCCAGTCAATCACGATAAGGAAGAGAAACCCAGAAATGTAACAACCCGTTTCACCATACCCCTGTCTTGCCATCAAACCAGTCTTAACTTCCAGATCCTTCAACAGCAAAACATTTTGAGATCAAAGTTGCTTCAAGACACCATTTGCAAAGCAAATACGACAAATTTGTCGGAAGAGATGAATGCTTACCATCAAATGAACGAAGCTTTTGTTAGTTACTTTAAATATTTGTACAAGTAAGAAATATAGTGCTGAATTAAAAAACAAAATTTCCTTGTCGCGTCCAATCTGTAAATAAGCGCCGCAATTGAGGAGCGAAATTACGAGTAAATATGGTATGCTAGGATGTACGTGTGCGTAAGGGAAATACGCTACACATTTTAGATGCGTTACGTATATCTTTAGACCACTGGCAGCGTAGAGATTCCCACAAGATAATCCATATATGTCATTTTCTTTCTACCCCCCCCCCCCCCCCACCCTCCCGTTCCGCTTTAAAGCGATAATCTTTCTCTATTATTTTGTCGTTGGTAACTATGACTTTCTTTGCCTGACGACGAAAGTCGATGTCCAACGCGACAGGAATTGAAATTTTTTTATAACAGAACTTGACATAACATTGTTCAATTTGCCTTGCGTATATGTTTTATTTACTCATTTATTCCCTTATTTTTATTAACACATACATTGTTTGTTTCTTTCAAATTTTATATATTGAACAATCCAGTGTAATCCATTCGTTCCTTTATTTGTTTATTTACTTATTTATTATCAATTAATTAATTTATTTGTTTATCACAGTATTTAGATGACCATTTATGACCGACAAGTTGCATTGTAATTATGTTAACATGTCTTTGTTTAAATATCGACGTCATGTTTTATGTCATTACAGTCATCATTTCCAGGAAATAAATTGACACCAATCACTTGTCCCAGTGAATCTA
>JAHPZR010051023.1:0-5000 GCA_019787425.1 Platygyra sinensis | reverse complement strand
GCGGCGCTTATTTACAGATTGGACGCGACAAGGAAATTTTGTTTTTTAATTCAGCACTATATTTCTTACTTGTACAAATATTTAAAGTAACTAACAAAAGCTTCGTTCATTTGATGGTAAGCATTCATCTCTTCCGACAAATTTGTCGTATTTGCTTTGCAAATGGTGTCTTGAAGCAACTTTGATCTCAAAATGTTTTGCTGTTGAAGGATCTGGAAGTTAAGACTGGTTTGATGGCAAGACAGGGGTATGGTGAAACGGGTTGTTACATTTCTGGGTTTCTCTTCCTTATCGTGATTGACTGGGTTATGAGAAAGACTGTTAAAGAAAGGCAAAATGGGATAAGATCTGACTCGTCCCTAGTCATCTTTTATGAGAAAAATAGAAGGGATCCTTTGCGTCTTCCAATTTTCTCATAAGAGACGACTGGGGACGAGTCTGGGGTTAGATGGCAACGATGATGATGATGATGATGATGATGGTGACGATGATGATGTTAATATAATGATGTTGTTGATGATGACGATGATGATGATAATGACGATGATGATGTTGATGATGATGTCCATTTGATAATGATGTTAATGATAAGTTATTCATCTGACAAGAGACCCGGCTATGACTACGTAAAGGCGACGTTTGCACCTGTATTAAACTTCGCTAGTCAGCGTCCGATACGGGGACGAAGAAACACACCCGAGCCTTGTCACTTTGGATCAAAATACCATTCAGTTATATTTTTTTCTTGCTGTTTCATTCGTACTGAATTCCGTTAAAAGGGCCTACCAAACCTGTAAGTGGATCATTGAAGAAAAGCTATTTCATTTCTAAACGATGAAAATATACCCTCACTGCAGAAGTCGTTTCCCTTCTGAAAAGCGTTGATGCCACTTTAGAGGGTCTGAATGAGGGGTCCGCATGTCGGTTGTGGGTTAAAATTTTCGATCTTTGTCGGTGATCAGTAAATCCCAGTTAATTTTTTTGGTCGCTAGTCGGTAATTTTTTCCCCGTTTTGTCGGTAGTCAGTAATATTTTCTAGCCTTTTGTCGCTAGTCGGTTAACCCCATTCACACCCTCGCTTTAACCATACTTTTTTCATCATCTCCACTTGCCTGCCTTTTGTCCGCAAACATCTTGGAGTAAGCTATTATTAAATTTCCAAAATCCTGGACCTCTTGTAATTTCGTCTTCCCATTGCAGTAACCTGCGATCAGGCCCAATTGTACCATCGCTCTTATGTCTTCTTATGTCGGCGCTCGCTACAATTGGGCCTGATACAAAGTCTCACAGGAGTCTGTGTCTTCAAATCTGATTGGCTGATTCAAGAACCGGAAGTCAGTAAGATGTGCGTTTGCGAGGCTTTCGCGAAAGAGCCGCCATAACGGTCAAGTTGGTTTTAGTTTTTAACACAATACAACAGAGCCTGGTTATTTTTTTATCAAGCGGAGAGGGAAAAGTTCATTAGTTTTGCTTTGAGGTACCTACTGGATTCACATAAAAGATTTGCGGAATGATCTTCATGAAGAATGATAAGGTAAAGACGAAGCGTCCAGACGAGTTCCCACTGCTATTCGTCTATTTCGAACATTTCCTTTCGCGAAAGCCTGGCAACAAAGACTTGACTGGCTGGCTGGTTTGTATTCAAGAACAATTCAACGAGAAGCGAGACACGTCGAAGCTTTGATAAATACAAGATCAAAGAAACATGGTTGGTTTCAATTTTAGGATGCAAGAGAAAACACTCCTATTCAATGGACAAACATTTTGGAAGGTTGTATTGTTACCATTGTTACTTAAGGCCGTAAAGCTATCTATTATCGTTTGTACGTATGTTCATCTCTGGAACAACAACAACATCAATAAAACACTTTTGGCTAATTCACAGTACAGGCTTCTCGATGTCTAAATTAAATTAAAGTTTAAGAATTATTTTTACACTCGGACAATAACTCAGTATTTCGTGAGGGCAGGATAAAAGGGCCTATCGCGTTTTGTTGATAGGAATGCATTCAACTCAGAAAACCAGTGAATTATTTAAAACACTAATGTAAATATTGCAACAAGGGAAATCTATGTGACAAAAATGTAAAACATGACTGAACTCTCATTGTAAAAATTCTCAGTGTAAGGTGCAGTAGTTTGAAATGGACCACAAAGGCTGTTGTACTACATAAGCATTACAGGCCTTTTCTTGAGTTAATGAAAGATTAACCTGTGTCAGGTCAGATCATTGGGTAGTCTATTGGCCTTTCCATGCTGATATAATTAAAATGCGAAGGACACATGAAAGAACATACACACTTGATGAAAGAGTAGGCCTGCAAAGTTCTTAAATTCTGTGCTTTGTCATAACATGAATCTCCGGGTCAAGGTTGGGTGATAGGCCAACTACCTGTTCCCAGAGGCCTTATGACTGACTGATAACATAGCAAACATCTCTCAAGACTACATTATTAGTAATGTACACTGTGATTACTCATCACTATTATTTCTTTGGGGGTTTTCATAAAGCCCCTTCCAGGTAATAAGTGGTCGTGAGCCCACTTAACAAAGTCACAAAAGTCAATGTCAATCACACTTTTTTTTCATATTTTTGAAAGAGGGATATCCACACCTGCCATGAGTATGATGAAAAACATTCCCATTCATAAGGTCGGTAAGAATAATTTTAACTGCTCCAGATCCTTTGTTCCATGGTCTCCAGACTTCTTCTGATCTAGGTCCATCCATAACCTCATCAAGGGTTTCAAGGGAACATGCTACCCTCTGTGCTGATCCTTTTGTGACGTTTCCCAATAGGGATTTCAAAACCATTTTCAGTGAATCCAATGGCTTGCTTCCCCCTTTTTCCTTCACTGTTAAAAAACCTGTTGGCAAGAAGCCACTTGGCTTCCTCCTTAGAGAGGACTGCTAATACTTTGACAAAAAATGCAGTGTAAATAGGAATACTTTAAGAGTGCTGGTATATATTCTACCAGAAGAGCAGACTTAAAACATCTAAAAAGCCTTGCAGCACCCCTTCCCTTATTGCAGATTTAAGAAAAAGAAAACAAACTGCAGTTTACTGGTGTGGTAACTGTAGATGAAGTCTTCTTTGGTATTTTCATTTGCACTGACTTCCTCATTTGATGGTGTTTGTGCATATGTACTCACCCTCTCCCTGTGTTTTGATAAGGAAGCTGTTACACAACAATACACAAGCCCCATAAGAACTGTAACAGAGGAGGATAAGGAGTGCTTGTGTAATGTACTGTTTAAAGTGAAAGCAAGCCTTAGAGGACAAACAGAAGGTATAATTGTTTGACAAAATTGATACAATATAACATGGATTCTCAAATAATGTCATCGAGACCATAGTGGCCAACTGTGATAAGCTGTTCACCAGGGTGGACATCATGCAGATGTGTTTTCTGTCATCACCAAGGTTAACCCTCACTGTTTTGGAAATCTTGTATGAGCTTTTTGGAGACTTCCAACCACAAGTATTGACTACAAACTGTATCAAACAACTGAAACCATGGTCACGCCCTTGCTTATGCAGGACACAGAAGATATCCCATTTGACAAGTTTTCTGATTGTGAAGAAAATGATTATTTGTGAAGAAACAAAACTTTTGTTAAGATTAGCTTACCCTATTGGAAACTGTGGTAAGGCTATATTTCCCCATAAAATGAAATAAAAATATGTTAAATACTGTGTAGCAGCACTGAAGATCTGAATTTTAAAGTTTTAAATAAATTGTATAAGATTAATAGACAGTAGTCCCAAAACGTTTGACCTTCACAAAATATCAGCGCCGACGATTTATTTCAAACTTTAAAATTTATTTCCCTTTGTCTGGTAAATCATTCCTGCAAAAAACAATTGAGCCAGATGACAGGTTCATGCTACACTTAAAAATATATATATATATATTTTTTAATCAATTTTTATTTAAATATATGCATTATTTAGAAAAACTAACCTTACTTACAACTCTACAACTGACATTTTTACATTCTTACATTCCTTACAATATGAATTTACTTACAAAATTAATATTACATACAATAACAACAATAGCTATAGCACTAATCTTACTTACACTACTAACACCACTTAATGTACTAATAGTAAGATTGCTTACAAAGCTAAAAAGCATCACTTACAATACTGACATTACAATTACATTACAGCACGAGATACTAAGGGGAGCGAAAAAATAGCACATTGAAACGCAACCAGCTTGATTCACAGGCTTCACATTTACGTGGCATGATTCATTATTATTTATCTATGCCTAAGTACGATAGAAAGTGGAGTTGCTCATACTAGTACGGAAATAAAGGATTCCCACTTTTGGTAATGTTGTGCAAGTTTACCACTTCTTTTGGCAATCACAAATTCTGTGTTAAGAGTGGCTTTCAATTTGGCCTTAAACACTTCTAAAGATGGTTTTGTGTTATCGAGCTTAGACCTATAGATATAGAACTTTGCAAGCAAAAGAATGTGATTTATTACTATGAAGTCTTCATCAATATCAAATTTACCAAACAAAACATCTATGAGTGAAAAATCTACTCTTTCGTTCTTAAGGATAGCTAGCCATGATAACACCTCTTTCCAAAAGAACTCAGTTATCTTGCAGAAAAACAATAAATGCTCGAGGGACTCTTCATTTGTCTTACAGAAGGTACAGGATGGTGAATCTACAAGTTTAAATTTAAAAAAGTTTATCATTCGTAAAAATAATACGGTTCAACAATTTATATTGAAATACTCTCAGATTTGTGTTTAAAGTAACATGGAAGGCTAATGAGTAAATTTCCTTCCAGTCAATAGAGAGGCTAGGATACTCCTCTTTAAATTTAGCTTGAGCAGTTGGGGGGATTTCTTTACGGGAACGGAACTCTCTGTAGAGTAATCTGGAGGAGACGCTTGAAAGATCAAACATCTCACCCCTTATTGGTACTCGAAAAGAATCCTCAATAAAAGGATGCGGATCAACATGAACACTTTT
>JAHPZR010051021.1:0-17087 GCA_019787425.1 Platygyra sinensis | reverse complement strand
TGATCGGTTTTAATGGCTGGAATAATCTCTGTTTTTTTTGACATCGTCTTGTAAATCGTCGCTTACAAGCCAGAAGTCGATACGACGTTGTATAATAGGATTTCTTTTCCTCCTGGTAAACTGCCTTTTATCAGGATTTTGTAGTCTCGAAATATCAATGAGATTATATTTGAGCATGATATCTTGAATATTTTTTACGGTAGATTTTGTTTCAATTTGGCCTCGAAATTATCAAGATCAGTGTCTAAATGAACATTGAAATCTCCGCCAATATGTATCGACCTTCATTGTCTATTACAGTTTTTTTATTTCGTACTGTAGCTGGTCATTGATAGGAACAAGCACTCCTCTGCTATGATTTGAACCATGACTAAGAATCATTGCTCCACACCATTAAAATTTCGTTTCATTAATAATCTCAGGTGTGCTGTATATCTCTTGAAAAAACGTTATATCCAATTTGTGCTTTTCAATCCATGTGAATATGGATTTATGTTAGTGGAGGTCTCGAATGCCTCAAGCATTAAGTGGCATGATCTTGAAATTAAACTCTCCTATGTTTTTGTTTTTTGAGTTGTCTAAAAGAGCAGATAGGTAGTAGTGAATGTGTAAAAAACAGTTTTTTTGTAACTATTGTCTACGATAATTAACTGATGATTGTACAACTGCAGCGTAGCATGGTATATGAAGCTGATACTTAAGTAGGTTACATAATCACACGTTTACAACACAAACATACAAAAGAGGCTGAAAATGCAGCACTTACCGATTGCCCCAAAGCGAATTGTAAGGGTGTCCTTGCGCTTCCTGAGAATATCATTCCTGCATGACATTAGGTGCTCCTTCGTTACAATGTAAACCTTGCATTGAAAAGCCAAGTCGGTGTGATGCCCGGTAGTATATGCATTCAGGAGGTGAAAAAGCAATTAGCATAAACTTGTTTTTGAAAGCAAAGAGCGAAAGAACTAAATAAGTAAGTTAATGTTCACAATTTCTCGTGATGCGGAATAAACTGACCATTGACATAAAGCTTGTCAGGGAATTTCTTACTAAAGTAGATATTATCGCCTCTATCCTTGGCTTCTTTACTTTTTGCTCTGCAACTTTCTTAACTTATAGAGTTCTTTGGGAATATCTTCAAACACACTGAAGTCTTTATTCTTTAAAGTTTTCCTGGCTTGTTGTAGAACCATTTTGCAATCGGCATACCATAAAAATCTTGCAATTATTGGGTGAGGGCCATCATGCTTAGACTTCCGCTCTCTGTGAATTCTTTGAAATTAGAGGCTGTCGCGCAGGTTCAAAATTTGCATTTCTTCTATCCATGAACTTATGAACAATGTCTTTCGTGTTTTCAGGCTCCTGGCAAGCACCTTGCCCATCCATGAGATTTTTTTCTGCAATGCCCATAAACATTAAGTTTTCCCTTCTACTGTAATGCTCTTGATATAACAATTGTGTGCTAAGATCATCAATGGACTTCTGAGAAGCTTTCAGGTCGTGTTTAAGGTCAGCGATCTCTCCATCGTTAAAGTCAACGTTATCCTCGAGTTCCTTGATTATGTGGTTGGTGTAATTAACTTTCTCCTTTAAGTTGTGGACCTCTTTATCGAGACCAGCGACGGTGTCTTCTATCTTTGACATGGCCTTGAACAAGTTGTCCAGTCGGTTCTCAATTGTGTCAAGCATCTGTAATTTGGTAAGAACGGTGTCCATTTTCTTGGTAAGCAGATCAACTGCTGAAGTAGATTCGAAACTATCGTCGTTCATTTCGCTTGTTAACTCACTTTTACAACCTACCCGACAAGATCTTTTTTCCTCTGGGGATGTTGCACTATCAGACAGCGATTCTGGTCTGCCTTTTCTCTTTGCGGACATTAAACAATGGCTATACCGGCAACACTAAACATGGAGCGCCTTACTGCACGTCCTACCTGTCCGCCATCTTGCCCAGTCTCCTAATTTCCCATTCAAAGACTGGTGATATCAACCTGATTCAACTTACTGGTAAAAAGCTGTACTGGATTCTTGTAGAGGATATATGTGTACACCCTATGCCAGGCTAAAATACAACTCCATATACAGCGACCAAGATTTTAACTGGAAACAGATTTATTTAATTCCACACAAAATAAACAAAAAGAGCAAAAATGATTTAGTATGTAAAGTGATGACAGACAGTCACAATAGTTGTCAAAATTTTCTCACCTTTGCCTTATTTCATCTTTGTTTGCCCTTGCAGGCAGAGGTAACCCATCGAACACAGCAAACTGTGTAATTCCAGCTTTCATAACTGCATGTAGATACGCATTAAAAATATCCCAAAAGCTGGAAAAGAGCTTAAGTTGACAAAGGTCGTAAACAGGATTTCGCAAAAATGAACATTATTCCAGAATCTGCATAGATGTGGAAGAGGACAGCTGATTTCATTATGCGTTTTTGTACATATGCATTTATTGGTAACAATCTGGTCCTAATGAAAACAACACAGATCGCTATTTTCAGCATAGCATACTACGAAATCACGTTAGTTAAATTGTAAAGAACAATTCCTAGTTACCTGAATAAAATTGCTCACAGGATTTCAATCAACTATTTGGGATATGCTTGGGAAAAGCAAGTGAGATTCAGGAATAGGAAAGGGAATAAAAAATAGATAAAATTGTGTGCCAACATTTATCCCACCTTTTAGCAGAGTCACCTGTAAAGAATAACACTGATTGGTGGACAAAAAAGATTGAATATTTCTTGTAATAGTTGAGATGTGATGTTAGAACATTATTTTCAGCATTTTCTGTTTCATATACTAATTCTAAATGTCCATACTAGTCATACCTTGTGTAGGCCTGGTGTTGTCTAATTCCTTGATGGCTTTTGCCTTGGCCTTAGTGGTGAATTTTTTATTGGTGATGTATCCTACTTGAAGGGCCTGGAGTAGCCTAGACAAAAATGGGATGCGCATGTAGCGACTGAGCTGTACTTAGGAGGATAAACAAAAATTTCACATCCAGTAAGATTCTCTTCAATCCCTCCCTCTAAAGAAATTCAAATTACAATAGTGTCTGCTGAGGCAACTCTACCATGTCAATGTAAATGTTAAGAAAGCTGATTATAAGGAAGGTCTAGTTTGGATAAAGTAGCTAGGTCAATTTAGGGATGTGGCATATTTTGAATTATTATTCATTCAAAATATTTCCCCGCTTCTGATTGGTTAAAACCACACGCGTAACTTACCATAACTAGCTGCTGTTCACCAAATTTGGAAAGATACTTCGTCATATTGAATCAATGACGTCAAAAGTGCAGCCTGCTGAAAATTATTGAACCAATGACGTTAAAAGGTACAGCCCGCGGGAAATTATTGAACCGTTGACCGAGAAAACCTGGGGACGAGACTGTGTTATTTTTGGTGAGCGGAAGAACAAAGAGCGAAATGGCGAAACTCCTTTAAGAACGGGGAAATATTTTGAATGGATAATAAAGCAATTATTGAATTCGGCTTTTGTAGGATATGAAGAATTCTGCAGATCTCGGAGAGTGTTATCCACCTCGGCCTTTGGCCTCTGTGGATAACACCCTCCTTGATCTGCAGAATTCTTCATATCCTACTCCGCCTCATTCAATAATTGCTAAATACAAATAATTTCAAAGTAGCCCAACATGATTGTATCTCGCAAACGATTTTGAGCATTTTAAATGAAGCGTTGTCAGTTGGGTTGTTACTGGTTGCTTTTTGATGCTGGAGTCCTAAATTGTGCCTAGCTTATATTCTCTTGATGGTATATCTACTAAGAGTTAATTTCTATGGGATAGAAATTACTAAAAATGCAAATTTATGATGTCCTAACTCTGTGTGGATTCATCTGTCAATGGCAAATTCATCAATATTAATATGAAAATACAATGATCTGCTATTAAAAACCATAGTCTTGTATGCTTTTAATTCTCTGTCATGCTGTGAATACCAGTGACCACCAGGAACCTTGAATGCAAAAAGAGAAACATTACAGCATTAAATGTCTGCTCTTTTAGAGCTCATTGAGGAAATTCGGTTGGGGACTGACATTCTGACTTTTCCTGCATTCAGTTCTTTGCAAAATTCTTTCTTTTGCTCACTTTGTGAGCCTCTTTTTATAAGATTTTTTCATTTTTCCTCCACTACTCCTGCATTGTTGTTCTTGTCATTCCCTTGCCGCACATGAGATCCATGACAAGGATCTCTGCACCCTTGTCCTTTTCATGTGGGTAGGCCCATTTGACCAATTCAAAGGCTGCTGTACATCTTGATAACTTTCAAAAACACAATTGTATAAAAAGGATCAGTAAGATATTCACTTTCTCTTAATACAGTCACTAACATTGAAGAGACTGAGTGAGTTCTATTTTATAAATGTTATCTGTTTTCATAATATCAGGTAGTTAGAGTAACTTGTAAATATTTTCTGGTAACGAAGTAAACTAATTTAAATGGTCTACTGTTTGTAAGGTTTTATGGAACTAACTGCTCCACAGTTTGTACTGGTTAAAATTCTAGAAGAGCCCAGGTATTATTTACACTGAAGTAGAAAGCCTAAAATTACAGGTGTTAACAAACTAAAAGCATAACCAGACCATTACTCAAGCATCGGCTGAAAATGAGGTGAACTAATTAATTTTCATAGATTGTACAGAACAATAGTTTTTCACAATATGGACTGCAAAATTGCCAAGTCAGTGTAGAGTAAGTAAACTCTGCTAGCAAACAAACAGAAGGGTTTAGTGTGACAATGAGTTCCTATGAGAAACCTTTTCCAACTTGTACCACATGTTGATATGTTAATTTTCAGATGTGTTTTTTGCTGAAATTTTCTTGTTATGGTGATAAAATAAAATAGTTAATAATGCTATAATTAATTCCACTGAAATTTGGGTAACATCTGAAATCAGAGACTGTTCAAAAAGTGGCGAAGTCTTTCCTTATGCTTGTTGCCAGACCCAGGGGGATGTCTGACAGGGAGCCTTTTTGAACATGCAGATGCAGATTAGCAATTTCTGTGAATGTCGTGTTGGTTAGTGGGCTCTGGAATGTTACTCCAATGTTCTATTAAAGAATTAATGTTTCTTTATATTTTTTCCTAGTTTGGTGTCTTTTTTAGATGCCATGTCTCCTTAATCGTTTTCTTCTCTAAAGATTTGAATAAAGTATTTGGTGACATCATTGAAGAATGCATTTTGGCAGAGAAATATTCATATTATTCTTTGACAGGTATGAAACAAATCCAGTTTAACAACTATATTAGGGAAAACACTTACATATTTACTATGGACATGATAACAATCCAAGATACACACAAGCTCTATTGTATTTCCTCGTAGTGAAGTCCTTTTCTCGAGTAACACGAGGCCTTCAATTTCACTAAAAGACGTAGACTTTGGTAATCTCCAGGCAACTACTTCTGTAACTTCGTTCAAAGTAATGAACCCCTGATGGAACTGTGTCACAAGGGAGTTGTCTGTTTCCCTTACTAGTCCAAGGTTGCGACTTTTCTTGAAAGTGTGATTGCAGGACAAGGATGAAACCGACAAACTGTTCATCTCATTTACAAAAATGATCTGTTCTTTTCAAAATTGTAAAGAAATGTTTTCATTAGCTGATCATTACTTGGAAAAGAATGCTGTTTTTGATGCACCTTTAAGTTGAACTATGTGGCACTCTCACTTTGACATAGTCTCCATATTGGGTTGAGTTTGGTGCACAAGTTTCAAACTCTGGATGTGCAACTGAGCGCATGGCACTTGCTCCATACTTTTTGAATGCTTGGTAGAGAAACAGCACAACAGTAGTTTTAATGTCGGTAGCAAGTGGCTGTGGCTTCGCCATTTCATGGGTAACTTAAGTTATGGACTTAAAGAAGTAGTCCAGGCATTTTATCGTCAAAAGTGGGTCAACCTGTCACTAATTGCAAAAGAATGTTTCTTAACAGATTTTGGTCCAGGAACATGTTCTCTATAACATATCAAAAGTCCAGCAAAAAACGAGTAGGGGATGTTTACAGAAAACAGGTTCTTTTAGAGCCCTATACTGTGCAGCATGGAAACGAGGTTGCATGTACTGCCTGTTATGTTGCTCGAGTTTAGCAGCATGGATCAGTAAAGACTGAGAGAATTTATTGCTCCACCCCAAGGTCCAACCGCTTACCCTTTCATATACCATTTTGGCAGAAAAGGCAGGTTGGAAATCTTTTTTATCAGTGACAGGTTTGACTGTAGCCCTAAAATTATAGTCCTTAATTAAAACTATTGACTTGAAGACCTTACATGCCATCAGTTGTTCCAGTTTTTTCACCTTTGTCTTTTGCTGTACTACAAGAACTTGGATTGCCTTTTCCATGCTGTCAAACCTTTCATGAATTCCTTCTCGTAGATATGCCATACCAATAAATAAATAAATCACACACTGGAGAAAAGATGTTTAATGTTTATGATGCAATGTTATGATTTTCAGATACAGTTTGTGCAGTAAATGTCAGTAATTGTCAACCCCTTTCATTTGTGACAGTAACTTAAAGAAGGAAACATTTAATGACCAACTAGCAAATTTGAATCTAATTACCAGTACTTTAAGGACAATGTTTCCATTTTCTAGTGTAGCATCAGCATTAATGCTGATTGACCCTTTATGATGCTTTGTCTTAGTCTCAGCCCAGATGCAAATAAACACAGCAATTAAACTAAGCGTGCTTACATTCTGATAGACGTTCACAAGATTTTGAATTATATTATAAAATTAAATTTAGAAAATTACATAAGCAAAATACTCTTGACTTTGATTAAAGACCTATGTACAAAACGTTTGGCACATGCAAATTCCCTCTGATTTATAAAGCTTTAATTGCCTGTAATTTTATATCCAATGCTGCTTGTTTAGGCCAGACGTCAGTAACGACGTCACTGTGTACATCCATTTCATTATTGCTTTCATCAGTTTCCTGTCAGTTTAAATTAAAATTGATTATAAGAATACCAGTAATTCAAGATGCCAATCTGAACAACTTAAATTCATGTTTTGGGGAGTATATTAGTCTCGACTCTTGCAGAAATAAAGCAATTCACAGTGTACAATAACAAATTATTGTTATCACTTATGTAACTGATTACTAACTTTAATAGTATTCTCAAGACTCTTGTGAATTTCATCACTGTTTTTTGAGTTCAGTGCTTGAGCCTTTGCTTAGTCCCTTTTTGTTTTTGTTTTCATTCTTTTTCTGATGGTGTGTAGAGACAAAAAAATACAAATTGTTGTCTTAAAGTGAGACATACAAATAAAGCAAAATTAAAGTGAGGTAACATATCTGAGCTTCAGATACCTGAATTGCTGCTGGATCATCATGGTTTGTTGGTTGTTTTGCAGCAATCTTTTTGCGATATTTTTTCTCCTTGGTCATACATGTAGTATCAACCTGGATGCAAAGAAACCCAATTGCAGCAGTTAGCATATGACAGCAGTCTAGGAAGTTCTTTTCCAAGGTATTTTCTTGCAAAACGTTGATGTTTTGGTTTCCCTGCTAAGATTCCTTTGATTTTGTCACCATTTTTCTGCAAAACTATATTGTTTGTGTTTTCATGGTAGATGCTTGAAGCATTCTTCAACAGAGTCAGCTGAATTACTGCTTGGGCTGATTTGTTTGGCATAACTGATAAGAACTCGACACTGTAACAGAAATTTCCACAATAGATGCATGTTATGCAAATCACATCCCCCTACATGATTTCTGTACCATGAACCATGGGTGACTTGATCAAAGGTGAAATTCATGGCCAGTTGTCACTCTGTTTGGCCACTATGAAGTAATGCAATGATGAAGTGCTTTCATTTTAAATTTCTTAAGCCAAACAGAGTTGTGAGTTTCTTGTGCTACTGTGTTTGATCATAGTCTGGACATGGAACTTAAATCTATATATAAACCTCATTAAAAATTCTTTCTCATTAGTTTTATTATAGAATTCATTCAGTGAAATGTTTTCTTTGTCACTGGTATGCTTTTTCAACAATCTTGTGGATAACACCTAAAAACTCTGCTTCCTTCTCCTTGGTGTATTATTGTGTCTTAAATCCATGCTCACTTTCATCATTTTCCCATATGGGTTTCAAAGTGGGCATAATGATTCTATTGAAAAAAGACTTTTCTTTGGCAAAATATTCTGTAAGACCCACTTTATCTAGAATATAATATTTAAAAGGAAAATGGCATGAGGTTTAGAATGGTAAAGAAATGAGTTGCAAAAAAAACCCAAATCTTCCTGGGGACAGGACAGAAAGCAGCATTAAACACTGTCCTAACCACAATATTCCATTTGCATGAACTGCAAAATCTGATTTAAAGCAACAGAGGACCTCCTCTTCTTTATTCTTAGTTTGTTACTAATTCACAAAATGTGCGGCTCTCTGCTAACCATGTCTTGATAGCTAGTTAGAGCACTGTACAGGCATCAAAAAAGCCATGAGTTCAAATCCTAGACGTGTATACATTTTTTTAATGTTTGCTTTGTGCATTTCAACTAATGAAGTTGCATACATAACTGCAAGCATATCATATTTCTTTAATCTTTCATTTGGCAGTTCTATATAATTTCTTATATTTCATATCATTTATTTATGATTTGTAACATTTCAAATGACAATACTTCAACATTGATCAATCTTAATATGAGCAAATAATCTGGGTGTCTTGGAAAAAAAGATTTGCTAAGATCCCTAAGATCCCCTAAGACCCCAAAACTCTCCCCAGTACCATCAATGCGTGGGAGGTTACCCATCATATTTGAGTAAAACAATGAAAAAAGAAACAATACCCAAATACATGTAATTGTCATAAATGGTTAATATAAATAAATTGTTATTAAAATCAGAAAAAGGTGATTTTCTTGGGGTGAGGCTTTTTTTCCAGGGGTTACTGGAGTGAGGAGTACCTCTGCTCCCCAAAAAATATGCAAGAAATTGTTGGTCTTTTTTTCAAGTTTGGGGTCTTAGGGGTCTTTGTTGTCAAGACACCTGGATATTCCTACCTTTCCAGGAGAACAGAGGAGGAGTGCATAATTTATTTGCTTCTATATGTCAAAAGAGCACCCTTCCAGGAGTGGTGATATCTCATTTTGGAAAAAGGGATCCTCTTTCATACCAGTGAAGTCATTTCTCAATTCTAGAAGTGCCCCCACACTGAGTACTGACTTCTTTAACACTGGTTGCAAAGCGGCCTTCAGTTCTAGGTTTTGCTTTAAAGTCTGGATCCCACTAACCCTCTCAAATGGTATTGCTGTGATTCGGGTAAATACCCTAATAGGCAAATCCAAAAGATGTTGAGTTAATTCCCTTGTCCTATTGAGTTAACCTTAACTTGGGAAAAGCTACTGACAGTGATCATGGAAATATTGACTGCATGATGACTTGTCTTTTGTTGGTCTTTTTTATGACATAATGCAATTTGTATTTTAGGCAGTATCTATTTGATAATAGGGAGTTTTGGCAAACCACGACGACAACAGGAGCATCACCAAACAAAATGTTTAATGAGCAGAACAATGATTGTGCACATGCAATTTGAGTCTTGTTACATTTCTTTGTCACCCTCTGCAAAACAATATCATGAAATTACCAAGTTCTACATATTTTATAGATCACCACCTGCAATGGCTAATTTTTCATAATAATCTTTTGTTGGAATTGAATGCTATCATTGCATGTTTAGCCTGAGCAAGGATTTAGTCAAATTGGCATACTGAACAGATCTACAGAGTTACGACATTCAAAGATAACATATAAATTCATTTTTTGCAGGGCGTTGTCCCTGCCATCACCATCGCCATAACCTTGAAAAAACGCTAAACACCTGGCAACAGAGAAATCTACCTCTTTATGGAAAGATTAACATAGTCAAAACACTTGGGTTATCTAAATTAATTTACTCAGCCTCCGTACTCCCAATTCCAGAGCACTATATCCAAGAAATAAACAAGGTAATTTCAACTTTATTTGGGAAGGAAAACCCCCTAAAATAAAACGAAACACCGTAATTGGAGAAAAGAAAGACGGTGGTGTAAAAATGTGCGATTTTAAGATCATGGAAAAAGCGCTCAAAATAGCTTGGGTCAACAGAATTCATAATGACTCACAAGCCTCCTGGAAAATTATTCCTAACCAGCTCTTACACAAACATGGTGGTCTTGCTCTCATAACAAAATGCAACTTTGCAACAAGCACACTAGACCTCGATGATAAGCTGCCCACATTTTATAAAAAAGTGTTAGATTATTGGTGCGATTTTAAAATCTCAACGAGCATCGACTCCAAAACAAATCCTGAAAACGAAATAGTGTGGAATAACAGGAAAATTCTTGTAGGAAAAAAACCTGTCTTTTACCAAACTTGGTATGATGCCGGTATTATCAAAATAAGCAACATTTTAAACCAAAATCAGTCTTTTTTGAAGTGGCATGAATTTACCATGAAATTTAATTTAAATGTTCCTTTTACCACATACTATGGCCTGGTTAACGCAATCCCAAAAAATTGGAAAGCTAACCTTACTAACCCTATTCCAAACGTCACACACGACACCACTGCAAACAACCTAAGAACCAGTTCTATTCAGTCATGTCTTTTAAACACTGTCTTCGTTCCTCCCACTGCCGAAACCAAAATTCTACGCCACAGATTTACAGAAAATACCATCAAGAAAGTTTATCGTATGCCATTTAAAGTCACAAACGAAGTTAAAATAATGTTTCAGTATAAAGTGATTCATAACGTGCTTCCAACCCGCGCTACACTTTACGAGATGGCATTTCAGAAAGCCCCCTATGCAACTTATGCCATACAGAAGAACAAACGTTGCACCACCTACTTATAAACTGCACACTAATACTCAATTTCTGGATTCTCTTTCAAGATTGCTGGCACCAAAAAACCAATGAAACAATAACGTTATCCACAAGTCACATACTCTATGGCTGGCATGATAGGACAAAGCATTGGCAAGTCCTAAATTATTCTCTACTCATAGCCAAATATCGCATTTTCTGCACAAGCCTGCGCGGAGACATTTTAGATTTTCAAAGCTTTCTTCTTTTCATCACCGCAAAACTTGACATTCTAAAAGAGATCGCGACTGCAAAAAATGAACTGTCAAAATTTTATCTCACGTGGGCCATTTTACTTTAATTTTATATGCTGCTGTTGTTTTAGTCTATAATTGAAAAGAGCTTTGTAATTACGCTAACCGTAAATTAATTCAATGTTGCTGTATTGTAATACATGTATTGCAAGTAGTGTATGAATAAAGAGTGCGAGTATGAACGTAAGTAGTGTCAAGTAGTAAGTACATTGTAAGTGTAAATGTAAGTACAAAAGTAGTACTGTAAGCTATGTAAGCGTTAGTCTTGTAAATAAAATTGTTAAAAAAAAGAATCATGTAATTATGTTAAGTAGTTATTTAAAGTGCATGTTAAATTAATCCGTTTTTTGTAGAGATTATTTACTCATGTTTTTTAAAGAAATTTTGCTAGTGTTGTACAAATAGTGTTGATGATATCTCCAATATATAAATTATTTCAGTCTCTTGTTTAAAGGAAACCTCCACTTTTACAACAAGTTGGCTTTGAATTGTTTGAAGTCGTTACTAAGTCTCAAATTTTCCTGGACAAGGTGAAAATGACATTCAAGAGTTACAAAAATTGACTTAAGTTTATCGCCTATTTTCACTTTTAAATTTCCCACGTGCCACCATTTTGGATTTTGCGAGGTCATGTGGTTACCGCCATTGTTAGAAAGCAGATCATCTTTTGTGTGAAACAATTTGGCAACCACATTGACATCATGTAATCCAAGATGGCAGCGTGCGGGAAATTTAAAAGCAAATGAATATAGGTGATAGGCAAACCCTGTTTTTCCTCAAAGCTATATTAGCTTTAAAACCAACCATGTTTAAATAAAAGATGGTGTTGTTGTTGTCATCGCAGGGTTTTTAACTGAAATTGAATTAAGACAGCATATCCTACAATTTAAGGTCCGTTTGGTTTTCAAGAGTGGAGGTTTCCTTTAAATGATTGCCTTATAACCCAATGCCAAGCTTTGGTGCAAGTAGGATATTGATGTATTGTTGATCCATTTTCCTGTAAATTGTCTTTAATTTATGTGTCAATAAAAATATATCTTGGATATGTTAGGCTCTTCTCGCAAATCTGCCTAGATGCATCATAGCCTTTGAGTGCACTTGGTTGTGTAGTGCAGACAAAAATTACTTGTACATAATATAACTTACTCATAGCTTACTTATAATTCTTGGTATGATTTCATCATATATATAGCAAAATTGGTTAATGGACCCAATAACAGCTCCCGTAGTCCACAATCTTAGCGGAGAAAATGAACAACCCACATTGAAATTGAATAATAAAATATTAGAACCCTACACAAGTATTCATGATCAAGATCATTCATGCCAGAGTGATTTTGGGTATATATATACTTTCAGAGATGGTACAAACCCTTCCAGCAAGAAGAGTCTCCATTCAAAAGTGAAGATGGCATACTTTATCTTTGGGTTTTAAGCTAGGAAACAAAACCCTTTCAACTGTTCACATGTGTATACTACAGATTTAGGGGCTATTTTCATCATCACACCAATTCGATCTGCTGATGTAATCTTAGTTCGGATTGAGACTATAAAATCTTTCAAGTGGGTCAAGTGTCTTGCCCAAGTGTCTCACATCCCCTTCCATCATGTTGATAATGGTGTTCTTAATTGTGAATATCCGGTCTTCGGGATACAAAGTTAAACATGGAAAAGTAGTCAAACAGAAATGTTCTGGTGTAGGGGATAGAGAACCGACCCAGTCATAAATTCCTGAAATTGTTTAATTCGGATCAAACACCTTATTAAGATTTGCTTTCCTTCTTCTTTGACTTGTTCTTTGTCTGCCTCAAGGGAGGCCTTTACCACCTTTTCTAGGTCTTCGAAATATTCTTGACACTCCTTTGATGTTCCAATAAGGCCGTCACTTTCATCAAGAGAGAGAGAGAGTGGTTGGTGGACTTTCCGCCTTGTTCTCAAAGGTTGGTGCCAAGAAGTTGTCTTCAGAATGATCCTCTTCTGACTTGTGGTCTTGCTTTGTGGTTAATAAATTCTTGGCACTGCAAATCCTGTGATCTGCTTGTACTTTTCAGCAGTAAATAGTAATGGTTTGCCTCCAGGTGATCTGTGATGTCATTGCAAGGGCCTGGGGAAAGAAATTTTAATGGAGTATCCCATAAACCAACACGCACCAATTCAATCTGCTCTTGTCTAAATACCCTGGTTTTATTACCCCTGTGTGCAAAAACAAATGAACCAAAAAAACATACACATGATAACTGTTATCTTGCTCTCACTGGAGGCCGCACAGTTTTTTGATTGACTGACCATAAACTTACAAGATGATTCGACAATAAGAACAACAAAGGCTAGAAAAAAAAGAAAAAACTATACTAATACAGTACCAACAAGCATCCACAGGTTGAAAAAAAACCACACCATGCTCATAGCATCAACAAAGAGGAAAACCATTAGCCCCATGGATGGTGCTAATTGACCTGCTGTGCTCAGTCTTATCAAATTCCTAATTATTTTGAGACACAGTGAGGATTGAAAATTGTCTTTAACAGAACCATCTTTAACATTTTCATTCAACTAACCATCATGTCTTTTAAAGTCTATCATTAATGCCCGCATTAGCGGCAGTGGTGGTTCCTCCGACCCTGAGACTGTGAAGACTTGTAGAGGAAACGTCTGTTATGTCCTTAAAAGGATCTTTAACGATGTCCCGGGCTCTGCAGTAGCTCAAGCCTTGACGCCGGACTATGGAAGTGGATCTAGAAGACGATAAAGCTCTAAACAATGGCAGAGCCTCAACCAGATCAATTTTCGCAGGAGCAATGTATTGCTCTAATGCCTTAATGGGGTAAGTGTCTTGATTCGACCACTTGATTGCAACCTTTCGCCCCTTCACGAAATTGGTCTGTCTTGGACGATTCTAAAAATATAGATACTTAAAGTGCACCTAACACCAAAAATATTTTTGCTAATATAACAAAGCTTATTTTGTGGAATAATTTGGTGAAAAATGTTTTGATTTGGTTAAATCCTCAAATTTGTATGCCCTGCAAAACCGAGTTCTAATGGTTCGCAACTGGGCATGGGGAATCTGGGGAGAGTGTAAGCTGTGACGTCAATTCGAGAATGAACGCTTCGGGTGTCCCAGTCAGGTCTTCTATTTTCCACGAGTGCAGTAGCGATTTTACCTCACAAGTTTTTTCGCTGGGACTCCACAGTTAACAGATTTCTGTTTTTAGTAACAATGTCTTCTACTTTGTCGGATTCCGAAATGAATGTTGACTACGAAGTCTCTGAAATTTATTATATCACTGAAGGCATGAAGTAGGACTTCACTCGACGACGACCAAGATTTATTTGCTTGTCTTTTGCTGAGCACCCAGCCGCCCAGCCTCTGGCAACCTAAGAAAAGACAACCAAATACCAGGAGGTAGAAACTACTAAAGAATTCGAACGAGCTCTGAAGGACAGACTGGAAGGCAAAGATATGTAGAAGTCATAGAGTAATAAGATAATTTGTAGCGCGTGACGCGTGTTTACAATATTTTTGCACCTTCTATCCTGTCTATCTTGCATAATATACCTTTGAAGTAACATTCAAATCCATTCACTTTCTTCGAATTATTTAACTAATGCTTTCATGATGTAGAACAACTGATTATCTGTCTTGACACAGTGTTTATATTCTTTACTTGCAATGTGGAAATAAGTGTAGCATCGCTTCCCTCCAAACATGAGCTAATGTTATTGTTGCAGTGAGTTAGAAGGTTTTCGCGACAGAGAAGGGTGACTTGGAAAGGAATTAGTTCTGCCAAAATTACCCTCCCAGATTTCTCTTTCAAATTAAGAATTGACCAATGGAGGAAACTTAAGCATATTAAAGCAGAGAACATTTGCTCAGAAAAAATTTGCTCACTATTCTCCTGCCTTCTGTCTCTGTCCGCTGTGCTGAGGGACTGCTGTTTCTCAGATTAGATCCAACAGCGGATGTATGAATTGATAGAAAAATTTGAGGCGTTGAACAAAATCATCTGGTTTGAAATTCATAGAACAGAACTTGTATGTTTCGCTTTCACGAAATCGACCCATGGCTTTCTACATTTCTTTGCTTCAAGTCAATAATCTCTAAACAAAATTGGTATGACATGAAGGTAATACCTCCTGTAAGTTTGTTGAGTAACTGCATTCCCCTTACAATGCTCCTGGCTGGCAATTTTTCGAACTACTTTCTCAGCCTTTCCCACAAAAACCAGTAAAGATGCAAACGAAAGAATCATCGTGTTCTGGATTTGATTTGATGGGGTTTTTCGAAGGAAAGCTATTGGACTGTGTTTGTCATTCCTAAAGGAGCCGTTGTGCGGGTTCTAAAGAACAACCATTTTGTTTTCAGTGCCCTGAGGTGGCCTTCGTGTTGGATGACAATCGGGACAACCTTCTTTAAGTGATTGATGTACGCGGTACACTTTTCAGCCGTCCCCCTCTCTCCAGAACCTCGTTATTCCTTTGAGTAGCTCCTCTTTAGTTGATGGCTTTAGTATTGTTTGGAGAAAATGTTTTAGCTTATGCCATAGCATCTCTATGGAATTGAAGTCACGGCTCTTGGGAGGCGTCTTCTACCAGTGAATACCACTTGATTCCATGAATTCTTTCGGCAGCCTGCTAGTGTGTTTCGGTTGGTTGTCCTGTTGGAATCTGTGGCCGTCAGGAAATGTCACTCGGATCAAAAGGAAGCAGGGTTCTGCCGAGAATTTCTTCCACCTAAAACTTGGCGTCCATGTTTCGGGTAAACAAGAGGACCCTTGTTGCACCGTGCTTAGAAATCCCAGCCCAACCATGAACTTTGTAGGGATGTTTCGCACGACCCTTGAACTCTTGCTGTTCCCATTTGCGTCTGAAACTCAGCTTGGCATGCTTCTCCATGTGTACAGAGCATTCATCTGTGAAGATTACGTTGTCAGACATTTTACCATCTTCCTCGCACTGCAAGCAGAACTCCAGGCGTTTTAGCCTGTTTGGCTCTCTTATAAGCTGACAATATTTCGTACCAGTCTGCACCCAGCCAAGTTTTTTCCGAAACCGCTTGACGTTGCTTTCGGAGAAGTTGATGGTGATGTCAGGGTCTTTTCTGCAAGAGGCAGTTAAAATTAAAAGTGGGAGCAATAGCGTGGGGAATTTTGCAAGGAAAATTGTTGAAGTTATTTTTCAACCTGGAGAACTGGAAAGGAGAAATTGTTTGGGGACAAGGGGTAAAATGTTACTAGATCAAGGGAAGCTGGGTTTGGTGAGAAAGTATGTGTTTAAGTTGTATCCTTGCGGGCAAGCACAGGAAGATGCGCAATGGCCCAAGTGTATTGTCGTGATAGACGAATATTAACGTAGGGCAAAGGGGAAGGGTAATGGGCAAAAATAATTTTTGGGAAAAATAGGGCTCATAAAAGGGTAGTTACTTAGAAATTAAGCTTGACAAATTGTTGTATTTTATTTAGTTTGAATTACATGTTTTCTCCAAGGAAAAAATTCTTAACAATTCTTTACCTGTCATTGTCACATGTTTTATTGACTTTTTATGTTTTCAAATATTCTGTTGTACAAAATATTTGTAGGTTTTTCCTTTATAGTAAGCTTGCGAGGATTTTTAGTATTACATGCACACTTGGTTGTAACAACAATAATAATTAAGTATTACACTTAGTTGTAACAAGTAGTAGTATATCAACAATAATAATAAGTAGTACACTTAGTTTCTTTAGTGAGAATTATACTGTATAAATTGTAATAACGTAATGAACATGTATTGCAAAACTGGTGGAACGTTTTATTAACAACATATAAGTTCAAGTTTAAAGTTTTTTCCTCGATAATAAAAACAATGGGTTCCAGTTCAATAGACTTGTGGCATGAAATGCAAATTCAATACACCGACAAATATAACTCTGAATACAGTCGAACCTCCCATAAGCG
>JAHPZR010051020.1:12500-19063 GCA_019787425.1 Platygyra sinensis | reverse complement strand
CAGCGGTTATCAGTCACACGCGCTCTCCAACGATTTTTTTCCATTACGAAAACTACGTTTTGGTGGACGTCAATCAAATGTATCCATGACAATAACGGCGTCAAATTCTCAGAGTATCCGAGTTGCTCTTTCATATCTTTACTTGACTCGTCGATAAACAGAAACTGAGAAGTAAGACTTACAAAATCGTTTGAAGCGCCTTTTCGTTCGTCTCGCTCACGGGCAATGCTTTGAAGCTACAAATTTACAAACATTGTACAACCACAACAACTAAATATAAATATAAACTTTATTACAGAATGAACTACAAAAGTCTAACTGCTAATCTCTTGCGGCTTTCGTTACCTTTTTATTACTGACATTCCCACGTGCCGTGTGGTTCTCTTGACGGTTTGCTTTGCATATAATTTGCCTGTCTGGTACTAGTATTCCAACCACGCTTGAAACTCGTCAAGATTGATCTCTGCATGCCTTGATTATCAGTATTTTAGCAAGGCGAATGACAAAAATTTCTGCGGTGAAAATAATCTGCATCCATAACAAGCTGATAAATAGTCAATCTCCACATAAAGCGACTCATTTCTGAGGCCAACTTTTTCAGCTACCTTGTATCTTTCCTTTCTTCAGCTTTCTTCGACTTTCTCTTTGGCGGATCGCTCACGGCTCTAAATATTTTGTTTCGTACGCCGCCTTCTTCACAAACGTTTCGCTCGCAAAAAGTGTTTATGCTATGCAATTCAAAGACAAACCATGTTTCCTCTACATAAGAGCCCTCCATCTCAGCGAAATTGCAAATTACTTTGTCAGAATAACTGAGCGATTATTCCTGATCCAACGACGATCGAACATGGCCGTGAAACTGACACGACGAAATGAACGCGAATATTGTCATGGATACATTTGATTGACGTCCACCAAACTTAGTTTTTGAAATGGCAAAAAATCGTTGAAGGGCGCGTGTGACTGATAACCGCTGTAATACGCAGGTTTTTGTGTTCATTGATGTGTGGCGACTGCATGCCGCAATTCCATGTGCATGTGTGTGAAGAAATAATTTCAATTTGGAACCGGTGGGAATTGGAAGAGTTCAAAATGACTTGCAAGTTTGTACTCAATCGCTACTGAAAGCTTTTAGTCTCTCTTCCTCGTATTTTCTGTACCAACCAAACCAAACAAAACATTACATTTCGACGTAAGTCCTGGAAGTCGTAGCGAACAAAAATAAAAAAAACATTTCAACGCTGAAATACGCCTTCCTTTTTCAAATTGGTTTCATCGTCGTTCTTTCTTTTTGCCGTTCTTTGAAGCAATTCAACACATGCATTTTCCAAAGCGTGTCGACGTGCCAAATACGGTAATTGCTGAATTAAGTCGCAAGCGGGAATAAATACAAATGTTGAAAGTCAAATGATTGGAAGAAAAGTTATAAACTTCCATCAAATGAGCAAACCACTGACTGGTTTCTGGAAAACCTAAAAATAGTTTAACTGGAGTGAATGTGAATTTTTTTGTGTTTCAGTGAGATTAGGAGAAATCCGATATCTACAAAAAAACAAACAAAATCCTAATACCCGTATCTGAGGTTTGCTTTTTGGCCGTTTATGATCTACCATCAATGTATTTTATTTCTTTCGCATGCTCTGCAGGAACTACAAAATATTGCCCATGAAAAAAGAAAACTATAATTTTATTCATGAGAATGCTGCGACAAATACATGTATACAGCTGCTACATGCATTCAGTTTCTTTTCGATAATAATGCAAGCTTTCATAAATTAAATTAACTCCCTATTCTTTTCCTACAGCATACCACAGTTAAAATTGTAAAGTGAAAACGAATGTTATTTCTTAAATAAATGGTAAAGAATTTTTCTTTTTGCAAAAAACTCCTATTAGGAACAAATGTCACCTCCGGAATACTTTCAACCAAACAGTATATAATATTGATTTCAAAATAATTATAGTAATTATAGCAAAGGCAGTTTAAACGGCTCTGTACTTGAAACTGATAAGAAATTACATTGTCTGTGCACTCCTCGTGGTTTACAATTAACATTCATTCATTTCGTCATGAATCTTAGGAAATGAAAAAACAATTAAATAAAATAATAACTTGAAATCGCGGTGGCCAGACTGGCGACCAGACGTGAAAAGTTAGTCGCCAGCGGACCAAATCCAGTCGCATTGGCAACCCCACAGGTCGCAACGTCAAGCCCTGCAGTAATAACTAGGTAAGAACTATTCAAATTCGGTTTCAAAAATGATGACGAATGGCTGTATTGTGGGAATAAGGACTCCATTGAGCACACTTTTATTGATTTTACAGAGTCCTTTGCCAAAAAAGTTATACAATGGTTCAGTGAGGCTAATTGTTGTCAGATCTCCTCGACCACAAAGGAACTCCTGTTTGGTATTATTCCGAGCTCCAAAGAAACAAAAATAATCCATAAATTTAACTACACTACCCTAGCTATGTGCCATTACATCCATTCAAATAAAATCAATAGTAAGGACATTTACATGTACAAATTTATCAATAAGTTATCTCTCAAGTACAATTTGGAAAATATCAATTAAAACAAAATATCTTAAGTAAAAATCAATTAAAGAAAAGACATCCTCTGACATAGTTGTAGCTAAAATCTTGTGAATTCCCCTGCATCCTGACCAGTTCTGTAATATTTAGATGTTTAGGTATTGGCAGTATTGTAAATAATGGCAGAATTGTGTAAGTATTAATAAAACTGTAAGAAGTAGTGGTAGAAATAATAAAAATAATAATAAAATCAGGAGTTCAGAGAATGATATTGAGAGTAAATGCTAATTTTTGTGTGAAAAATTGAGTTGCTTCCAAAGAGTATTTTGAAGTTAAACTCGCCTAAGTCTACTGTTATAACACTAGCAACAACAACAACAACAACAACAACAACAACAACGACAACGACTTTATTTAGACATTACAGAAAACTAGTGAGATAATCTCAGATAGGGCAGAGTGTTATGCAGGACTGTAAGTACATTTTGAGTCATCTGCTGCCTGTATGTAACTTGTCAGTTCAAGGCCCAAAAATGACTTACAATTACTGTTTGTCAAGAAGGTTTCAAATTTTACTGTGGTGTTTTACGTTGAATGTCGTTTATTTTTAATTCACTGATACGTTGAACTAGCAAACGTGATAGTTTTATTTTTTTAACGCCAACATTTGTAACTTGATACTTTTGTTTTCCTTGCAAAGTTTGTAATATGATACCCTTGTTTTCCCAAAAACATACAAAGGAAAATATGCTGGCTTTTTTCCTGCTGGAGAAAAATGAACTAATGTTATTAACTTATGAAAAAAATGGAAGAGGAATGATTTTGTTTCAATCAAGAGGTAAATTTTCATATCATCCATAAACAGTTACTAATTTAATTATCAAATAGTCACGTTGTGTCTCGGAATAGCACGTTCTTATTAGGTTGCCACCGTTGGTGTTAACAATAAACCAGTTCAAAATACACAGTGATATCCACTAATACAACCGAGAAGCGTTTCAACTTGACTGATATTATATCTTACATCGGTGAATGAGTCCCCTCAAAGACTGACTTATTTATTTGTGGTTTCCGTAAGCGCCACAATGTCTCCAGAAATATTTGAGAAGTTTCCTTTGTCACGACATTACTACTTTTAAATTAATGTCCCTATTAAACTCGGAAATGTTTTGGGTGAATATATTTGTGAACTTCTTGTTCTCTTTCATAGGGGAAAAAGTAAGCAAGCGGCTGAGGAGATCCACTCGTTTCCCTCTTTAAAGCTTAGCAAACATGAAATAGTTTGAAAACAGCACGCAACATTTTGTAACAGAGTTAGAGATGATTCCAAAAGATGCATTGTCACAAAAGCGTTCTTTGCACTAAAAGGGAGAACTGATATTACCTGAAATATAACCGCTATCGCCCGCTGGGACAAGAGTGTGGTATCACATGCATGAATCTGAACTCGAGAACGAATTGTATCATGCTGACAATGCTAGAGCACATGCGTCTTACATGTTGTGTTCTACCACAAGGAAAAACACTTAACATTCCTTGTATAATTGTGTATGAAATGTATCGGTTACCTAACATATAGTTAACACTAATGCCAATCAATCTGCGTATGCGCTTCGAGCAAATTGCTTTTGTTCTTAGGAGAATAGTACCACTAGGATAACAAGGGAATATTGGAACCATATATAGTTTTGTGATGTTACTCCCAAGGAGATGTAAGGGTAGTACGTTTTATTAAAGGTACCTACCCCACCTCCTCAAAACAAGGCTAATTAATTAATTGAAATTAATTAATTAAACAAACATCAAAGTTTACACCTTATTGCCAGAGTGCCATATTGCCATAGTGCCATAGTGCTTTAGCGCGGTCAACCCCCAAACCATCCCAATAGTGCACTCTGCACTAAAAATGACTGCCAAAAATGTTAACTTACTCTATCAGTCAAGACCTGAACTTTACCACCCATAGAAGGGCACACTAGAAAGACTTTTTGTCAACTCTGATCCAAGATGTACATTTTCACCAAGAAACACATATCAAATTGTTCCTTTAAGACGATGCAATGTACCTTTTCAGACTTTTTAACACTATAAAACTCCAAGTGTTTGGCTACCGATACCACAAAACAGAACGGCAATCAGGAAAAGATAAACGCACTTAATGGGTACCGTTGCATGGATTTTTGATGCACCTTTGATGATTTAGGACTCTTTAACAAGCACTGTACCATATGTTTTTTATCGCACATTTTGAATAAAGTTCTGCATTATTAGGAACAACCACAAAAAATTTGAAACAATTCCAGTGTTATTTCTGGGGAATCACCTTAAAGGGATGTCTAGGAGGGCTAACATCAGAAGTCAGGGCTCAAAGTTAACAACCAAATGGTCGCATATGCTACTAGGTTTTTGGCTGTGCGCCTAAAAAATTATGTGTGGTCGCACCACTGTGCCTTTCTGATTTATAAATATAAATTTAAACATAGATGTAACACAACCAGGCACCAAATAATAAAGTTGCACCATTTTCCTTTCATTGGTATGTGTTCTAATCGTCATCTTTAAGCCTAATTTCCCAGTGGATTCTCCGAATGCGAACTTTCATTTCCTCCCACGTTCTGCATCATTCTGCAATGTAAATTTACAACTCCGCTGATCCCTGCAAATCAAGGAAGCATGTGTTTCATAGTGCAAAGTATCATAGTGCTAGGTGTCCTCGAAGAAAGTATGGAGCCTGGGGATGAGATCAAATCGTGTTCTCGCTCTTTGCGAACAACAGTTGTAGAAGCCCCATTTTGTAAAAAAAAGCTTTGTTTTCACTTGTCTGATGTACATATAAAATGTTCAGCGTTTTCTGATTGGGTCTGTCTACAAGTTCTATGGCTTCAAAGCTAGATAAATGAGCACAATTCGTGCTAGTTCTCACAAATACCCACATGTTGAAAAATTCAAGAATCTTTGTGAACAGGATTTCAAAGGTGATCAAGGTAAACAACAAGCAATTGGACAGTGAGGATACTCAACGAAATGACTTCAGTAGTTAATATCTAAGCTTAACTCTTGTATGAAATATCCTGATTCTTTTACTTGTTTTCGTTGTGTTTAATACTGCTAAAATACGCCCATATTGAAACATGATGCCCGAGGCACTGTTTTTGGAGCATTATTAAACTATTCTCCGGTGCTCCGAGTATTTGAAGCTGTGCACCCAAAATTTCGGCAGTGTGCTTAAAAATTTACACCTGGTCACACAAGTGCTCCCAAAGCCAAAAATAAACTTTGAACCCTGGAAGTAATACTTTTTTTACAGGTAGCAAGGGTCAAAATGTTCCCAGACTGTTTACTTGTGTCTAGTGACAGGCAGAATATTTTTTCACCTGTCTCCTCCAACATCCAGCTTGAACAATATTATTTTAATATTTATTTTCCCTTTTTAATACTCAACTGAGGTTGGACAATCGTTAGTAATAAACTGATAGAAGGCAATGACATTTTGTTCTTACTTTATTGCTTCATCCTGTTTTGGCCCTTGGTTTTGCCCATAGAGACAGTCTCCTGGGATTTAGCATCATTCCACCATAATTCAGAGGCACGCTCGGGTAAAGTTCTTTACAGTGACCCTAACAGCCCAAGATGAATTAGTTTCTATTTGTTTTATTTGTTTTATCAAACTCTTGGCATTAAGAATGGAACATCTTTCTATCCCCTGCTGACAACCAAGAGCGCCCATCTTTAAATAACTGTACATTATTACGTTTCATCATTGGTGTTTTAAAATTCCCTTTTAGTGTACCTCTTCTACTTCTGCTTCTAATTAGCACATTGTTTATGCATTAGAAAACGATCCATATTGCGAATTGAAATACTGAACTCATTCACACTTCATCGAAAAAAAAATCTGTGTTCACACTTCACGTGTGCTCTCGTGTATCGTGCTGGTCTCGCTAATCGGCCTGTTCTGCAGGCTAGGGAAGAAACGTTGAAGAATCAGACTGGAAGTAGCTGTTTTATCATCGTTGCAGCTGTTATT
>JAHPZR010051020.1:0-7500 GCA_019787425.1 Platygyra sinensis | reverse complement strand
GATCCCTTTTCTAAGGAGATCTCCCTAACAATAGTACAAAGTTTTAATACTAACTAGTAATGGTGGCTTAATTACACAGAGGTGTAGCGACATTGTTCAATCATTAAAAGCAAAAAATTAAACAGCTCGTATTTCTTACTCTTCTTCTAGGTAAAGATCATGTTCTTGTCGAATAAATTGCTTGATTTTTTTCCTAAAAATATATTTTGATTTAATATCTCTTAATATGGCTGGCAAACTATTCCATATTTGTGCTCCTTTATTTTTAATTGAGAATTTTCCATAATCCGTTCTTTTGTAGCTTATGTGTAATTTTCTTGAAGATCTGGTATTAAACGTGTGAATTGTATCATTTGTTGTAAAATAATCTTTGAAGACTGAGGGTAAATTTCCGTGCAAATAGGAATGCACAAATATCGCTATGAGGTAAAAATTTAACTCGTATATGTTCAGAAGTCCCAGAGATTGAAATAGTGGTCTTGACTCTTGTCTATAGTTTGATAATGTCATAATTCTAATAATTTTCTTTTGAATTTTGTAAATACCTTTGATTTTTGTTTCATATGTACTTGCCCAAAGAATATTACAAAATGTCATATGTGGATAGATCAGAGCATTATAAATGGTTTTTAATGTCGTTAATGATATATAACGCCTTACTCTAACTAATATACCTAATATCTTTGATGTTTTTGTTTCTACCAGTTTAATTTGTTGTTTCCAAGTTAATTCTTTGTCCATAATCAAACCTAGAAACTTTGTGCTATTGACTTGTTCAATTATTTGATTGTTAATTTGGATCTCAATGTTGTGAGAAATCTTTTTGTTTCTTTAGCAGACAAACTACACAAGATGCTCTGGCATTTATGTCCATGGAGGATGTCATCGATGAATTAGAGTTTTCGATGCTTTTCGAAACGGTAAACAAGAAAAATCCGTCCTTTCCCTACTGGCAGCTACTGGTTGTACGATCGCTTTGACTCCAAGGGTAGTCAATCGATAAAAATTGATATCGGAAAACCATTCGATAAATTGATTTTAAACGATATCGAATTTATCGGTCAATCGGCGATAAAATTCGATACTCACACGCCAACGACGTGTTAATTTTATCGATTTTATCGGATTCATCGATCGTTATTGAATCGATAAAAATTAACCTGTTTCCCGTTGAGGGAGCGTTTGATTGAGACTCTTTAAATTTAAATGTAGATTTCAAAAGCGGCAATGAAGTGTTTAGTTGACAAGCACTGTACAAGTGACCAAAGAGACTGCATTATGATTTTCTTCCTGATTTTATTGTTCGATAACCCGGGTTCAATTACAAACGTTTTCCTTTTCCGGCTTCTCGGCTTCAAGGTTGTCGTCTAAATTTTCTCTTTTTCCTCTGTTCCGTTGGTTTTGAAACCATTATCATTGGTTTTTAGTCTCTATCACAACCAATTGCTTGTTATGTAACATTTAGATTACGAGCCCGGTGGCGTCTAGATGATTTGTTCACATCTTTACTAAAAAAGTCACGAAAATCTTTCCCTTTAAAGACCGGGTGAAAGAGCAACGAGCGTGCGGAATAACAGTGGAATAAATCAACCACAGATCTATAGCGGATTTCAAATACAACACACGCTGAGTATTACTAAACGTTTGTAGAAAAGATGAAGCAATTTTTATCGTTTAACGAACAGAAAAGTTGTTATAAGTGTCTCTGCGAGCTCTTTAATATCTTTTGGTGTTTCCGTTTCGAAAATTGGCACGGTAATGGGTAGCCGACCTTCATGCGAACCGCCACTCGGGCCGGGAGCGAAGAAGAACGGCTGTTTTCGCAGGCTAGGTAATGTACCAATCAAATCGAAGCTTCAACATCCCCCCCCGGGCAACCCCAGGGGCATTCGAATTTTTGGAAAATTTTTGTTCAAATCCCCAGCTCACCGGGCCGAAAAGCTGTTCAAATGCCCCACCCCGGAAAATTACCAGATTACTTTTTTAACTTTTCAGTAGTTTCTATTATGCTTCTGAGCCTGTACATGTTAACATGGTTTATTAGACAACGCATATTTACATATATTATGGATATAAATCGTTCTTAAACACCTTCAAATACGGAACACCGCTTGTGTAGGCCTTTGGTTATCAACCAATCCGCCACGAATACGCAATCTTTTCCTTTGAATTCATCAAAGTTTGTCTCCGCCATGATTTATCGACCCACGTGGAATCAGCGCGACTCGTAACATGAAATCGAGGCTAGCGATCAAATTCCCCACCCTCTATGAGTGGTAATCAAATACCCTCCCTCCCGGGCAGGAAGAGGCGTCAAATGCCCGGAGTATGCCCGGGGGGGGGGGATGTTTAAGCTTCGATTTGACTGGTACATAATGTGACAATAATTCCGTTTCGATAAATTCGATATTTATCGATAAAATCGATAGCCCAAATTCAAAAATCGATAACTATCGATTACTCACAACGAAATCTTTTATCGCTTTTTATCGATTTTTATCAAATGTTTTCGATTATCGATTGACTACCCCGGGTTTGACTTGACTCGCGTCACGGACAAAGAATGCAAGGCTGAATTTCGTTTTGGACTTGCTGAATTGTCCCTGTTAGCAAAAGTCCTGGCCATTCCTGATGCATTTGTTTGTAGAAAAAGGACTGTGGCAACTGGCATGGAAGGATTGTGCATCTTTTACGAAGATTTGAATACCCGTGCAGATTGAGCGACTTAATTCCAAGGTTTGGGTGATCTGTACCTGAACCAAGCGAGATTATCTCGGAAGTCTCAAGCCACATCTTTGATAACTATGAGTATCTTTTACAAAACCAATTTGATAGCAAGGCTGGTACTACGGCAAGGGCAATTAAACTTTAATGTTCCAATATTTCGACTAGCAGAGCTAGTCTTCTTCAGGGCCAGTACTAATACAGAGAAAATAACGGCTCTAAATTTGAATTTAAGTATACAATGGCAGTTAATGTTTAACTAGTAGGTAATATTATATATATAGTACAAAAAGAAAAACAAATGTATGGCACAAAGCTATAGGCTGAAAAATCGGTAAATAAAGAGTAATAAAGAGAGTAATAGAGTGAATAAATAAATGATATATGGTACCGGTTGCAAAAAACAAAAGAAAAATTACAGTATATAAAACGGCCAAAATTAGCGTTCATTTCGTCGGTTGATGCCATAAGGTGTTAACGTTTGACCTCTTTGTATAAAATAGGCCTCTCTGGCTTTTCTACGGGAGCGATTATTGGTTACTTGAAGTTCTAGAGGGATAAGTAGCATGTCCTTGACGGAGTGCGAAGGTAAGTTGAAATGCGTAGGTACTGCTGCTTGAACGCTGGCGTGATTAGAATTATTTGTAGCTTGCCTGTGTTCAGTGAATCGTTCGCAAAGGCTACGTTTGGTTTCTCCAATGTATTGTTTTTTACATTTTTTACATTCAATCATATAAGTAAGATTGTTTGATTTGCAAGTGATGTGCTGTTTGATCTCCCGTGTCTCACCTGTGGTGCTGAACGTGTAGGTGGTTCTACCGTCATCGATGTTAGGGCAAGTGAGACAGCCGTGTCCATAGGCGTACGGGCACCTTTGGACCTGGGGGGGGGGCGGTGACCTCATTGCCCGAAAAAATTACACAATACCCGAAAGCATGTGTTGTACAAACGCACTCAAACCGCAGTAAAAACAAAAACGTTCACATTTCTGACGTCTAATGAACGTCTTTTCATTGCAAAATTACAGTTGAATCCCGATTTTTGGAATCTCCAGAGGAAACGAAAATTGGTTTGAAAAATCGGATATTTCGAGAACTCTGGGGTAACTAAAATTACAGTATACTACTGAGGAGAGGGAAACGACTTACGTTTCGAGTTATCGGGTGGTTCGAAAAAATGAGGGCTCGAGAGATCGGGGTTCAAACTGTAGTTATTTTAAAGCCTCGCATACTCTATGACCTCGATCGATCCCCTAGTGAAATAAAAAAACTTTTAAAAGAAACAGTAAATTCTTTCTCGTACGTAAAGTTCAAGAAAATTTTAAAACAGCTGTTCTTGGAGTCATCAGTTGAAAAACTGAAGCTCTTTTTAAGGTCTTCGTTTGTTTTGATTCTGTCATTTTTTTGTTCATGGAAGTAATATTCATCTCGTCGATTTCTACGATACACATGTAAACAATACATGGCTTTTCCAAAACAAATTACCTGGATCCTTAGATCGTTTGACCTTAACTCCGTCTTGACAAGGCAAGGCAAACGTCGGAGAAAGCAGCCTTCAAGTCTGGCTTTGACAGCCTTTCAGAGAGTTTTCTCCCAAGTACTTTTGCCCGAATCATCAGCGTTTTGCCCGAAAAATTTCAAAACTTTCTGTAACTGGGGGGGCTGCAGCCCCCCTCGCCCCCCCAGCTCGTACGCCTATGGCCGTGTCTCGAATTGCAACAGGGAAGTACCGGGAGGATGGCGGAGTGTATTACTTTCGGGACTTTTAAGCTTGGCGCGAACCAGTAAATCGCGTAGGTTAGGTGAACGACGGAAGGCCACAACTGGCGTTTCGCTGAAGATGTTATGTAAGCGTTCTGTTGAATCGAGGATGGGTTGTTTCTTGTGAAGAATTTCACGGATGTTAGGTAGGGCCGAGTTATACGTAACGATGAACGGGACTCTGGTAGGTTTGGGTGTGTCATGTTTATGTTCATTGAAGGGGTCATTTCTAGGGATAAGTTTAGCTCTTGCAATTTGGCTTTTAACGAAACGCTTCTTATATCCTCGTTTCGTTAAGTAGAGTTCAAGTTCTGTTGCTCGGATGTTAAAGGAATCTTCTTTGGAGCAGATTCGGCGTAACCGGAGAGCTAGGCTGTAGGGAATTGATTTCTTGGTGTGGAATGGATGGCTTGATGAGTATAGCAGGTATTGGTGTTTATCAGTAGGTTTGCAATAGAGGTCCGTTTCTATTTTACCATTATGGAGTTGAATATTGACATCTAAAAAGGGAATAGAAGTAGTAGAACGTTCGCTTGTAAATTTTATAGTGGGGTGGATGTTGTTCAAGTAAGCAATAAAAGTATCAAGCTTTTCATTTCCATGTGTCCAAACCATAAATATGTCGTTAATGTAGCGAAACCAAAACAAAGGTTTGTCTTGAAAGTCTCCAAGTGCTTTCTCTTCAAAATTCCCCATGAAAAGGTTGGCGAAAGCTGGTGTTGAAGAAAACCACAAACAAAATTGTACACTGAAGATGTTTATTCTGTTACACGTCCTTCCGCCGGTTCGGTACAGCTGAAAATTACAAAATACAAAAGCTCGTGACTCGAACCCGATCCAAATATAAAGTTACAAAGGAAAACAATACAAATCAGCGACGACTTACATAATTTTTGGGCATCTCCAGGCCTAATCAACACGTCAACATCGATAAAGTAAAAGGCGACGGAACAAGCAAACTTTTCGCCCACACACATAACACACTGCACATCAAACTGCCGAAAGCACATGGTCGCAAAATCACGTGACCCGCACAAGGGGGGTACAGAGGGGCACGGTAAGGCAAACTGTCCCCAACATCCTGGCCCCTTAAACGCGAAAAGGTAAGCACCGAGCGTTTACCGAGAATTCCACAGTTCAGTGTTTTAACGATTGACAGTCCAGTTTTCTAGTAACTATTCCTGCTTAAGACAAGTCCGGTATATAGTGTATCGCACAACTCATACAAGTTCACATCTCGCCACCTGAAAACTCCAAAAGGCACAACTTGGTTACAGGCCTGGTCAGGGTCGACCAGCTGGTCTTCACTCGGGCCGCTCTGACTAAGCCGTCCTTTCCGGGGAAAGTCTGAATGATTCGTCCCATAGGCCAATTCTTCCGGGGGGTGTTCTCATCCTTGATCAGGACCACATCTCCATTCTGCAAAACATTATCAGATGTTATGCGAGATGTTTGAAAACCTAAAATAACTTTTTGGCAGTAGGGACACTTTAAGTAGCGGAAGACTCTGCCAGCTTGTGGATCCCTTTTCTAGGAGATCTCCTAACATAGTAACAAAGTTTTAATACTAACTAGTAATGGTGGCTTAATTACGACAGAGGTGTAGGCCGACATTGTTTCAATCATTAAAAGCAAAACATTTAAACAGCTCGTATTTTCTTACTCTTCTTCTAGTAAAGATCATGTTTTCTTGTCGAATAAATTGATTGATTTTTTTCTAAAAATATTTTGATTTAATATCTCTTAATATCGGCTGGCAAACTATTCATCCAATGCCTTTGTGAGATTTTGTGCCAGGAGAGGCGTACCAAGGAAAGTTAGATCGGACAACGGCACTAATTTCGTTGGAGGAGAAAAGGAATTGCGCCAGGCAATGCGGAGCTGGAAAGATGATAGCAAGGCGAAAGCTCATTTTCTGCAGAAAGAGATCAAGTGGGAGTTTAATCCCCCGGCAGCCTCCCATATGGCGGGATATGGGAAAGACAGATCAGAACGGTTAGAAAGGTGCTGAATGTCATCCTCAGGGAACAGATCGTAGATGATGAACGCTTGTCTACCCTATTCTGCGAGGTGGAGTCGATCGTAAATGGAAGACCGTTGACAGTTTTATCTGATGACCCGAATGATGAAACTCCCCTGACACCAAATCATTTACTACTTCTTCGTGGAGGACCTCATCTGCTCCCCGGCCGGTTTGACCAGAGTGATATCTATGGAAGGCGTTGGAGACATGTTCAGTTCCTCTCTGACCAGTTTTGGAAGCGCTGGGTTCGTGAGTATTTACCCACTGTGCAGTTGCGTCAAAAGTGGTTGCGGCCAAAGAGAAATTTGCAGAATGGAGATGTGGTCCTGATCAAGGATGAGAACACCGCCCGGAAGAATTGGCCTATGGGACGAATCATTCAGACTTTCCCCGGAAAGGACGGCTTAGTCAGAGCGGCCCGAGTGAAGACCAGCTGGTCGACCCTGACCAGGCCTGTAACCAAGTTGTGCCTTTTGGAGTTTTCAGGTGGCGAGATGTGAACTTGTATGAGTTGTGCGATACACTATATACCGGACTTGTCTTAAGCAGGAATAGTTACTAGAAAACTGGACTGTCAATCGTTAAAACACTGAACTGTGGAATTCTCGGTAAACGCTCGGTGCTTACCTTTTCGCGTTTAAGGGGCCAGGATGTTGGGGACAGTTTGCCTTACCGTGCCCCTCTGTACCCCCCTTGTGCGGGTCACGTGATTTTGCGACCATGTGCTTTCGGCAGTTTGATGTGCAGTGTGTTATGTGTGTGGGCGAAAAGTTTGCTTGTTCCGTCGCCTTTTACTTTATCGATGTTGACGTGTTGATTAGGCCTGGAGATGCCCAAAAATTATGTAAGTCGTCGCTGATTTGTATTGTTTTCCTTTGTAACTTTATATTTGGATCGGGTTCGAGTCACGAGCTTTTGTATTTTGTAATTTTCAGCTGTACCGAACCGGCGGAAGGACGTGTAACAGAATAAACATCTTCAGTGTACAATTTT
>JAHPZR010051018.1:0-17631 GCA_019787425.1 Platygyra sinensis | reverse complement strand
TAAGGTGACCACTGTTTTAGGTGCTTTTATAATTAATAGAAGAACCAACATTCCTTAAATTTGAAAGCTTCATCAAATGAATTTTCATATAATAAACAGAACATTGCATCACAGCTTGGAGACCTCATTTGCTACCCTCACTCTTGAATGAGAGATAACATCCACAGTCAAATATAACAATAATGTGTATCCCTAAGCAGCCTTGTGATATTCTCTATTATGTACTTCAAACTAAGACTTGAAAGCTACATGTACTGTTATTTTGTGTTTAAGAGAAACATTTTGAAAACATACAGTATGATCATGTCATATCTTAAAATGGCAATTATCAGCCTTTGCCAATGATGCAACAAACATTAATGTGCAATCAACATACGAATAGTTAATAGACAGTGTTATTTTTCAGATGCATGATTCCTGAATGATACCTTGATAGACAGAATTCTGTGACTTCATTTCTTTACTTGTAAAAGGGTACTAAATGTTGTTCCAGAAGGAGGATGTGACCAAGTGTAAAGGGAAGCCTTAAGTCCTGTATGGGTTTTGTCCTGGTCATGCCCAGTCGAAATAGTTTCTTTAACAATTCATTATAAGCCAAATTAAGGTCATTTTTGTCAAATTAATTCAAAATTAAGGCAGTATGTCTACAACAACGGCTGCAGGTGCTACTTATGTAAATTTAGCAAAGATGTCTTGTGCCTTTGACATTTTGGTTTTCTTATTCCCTTTCTTCCCATATTAATGGAAGCTTGGTCAATAAAAATATAACATACCGCACTCCTTTTTTGGCTTGCTGGTCATGTTTCCTTAACTACATTTTATACTTGGATTGCCTTTTAAAATGTTATTCCCTTTCAGATTTTTGTAGCCAACATTACTTGGTCATCAGAAACAAAACTCTTGATAATAAGAACTGTTCATGCTTGCCACAAACTGAGGTAAAATTCCCTGACATTTCTTGATCTGATGCAGAAACTTGAACTCTCTAACCAGGCACTAAATTTTTTTTAAACCTAGCACATAGCCTTGAAATCAACATGCCATCCTAAGCTCATCTCAAGATCATTTGCTTCTAATGACAAGGGCTTTGGGAACGAGTACAAAGTACAAAATACAAGTGGTAGGCCTCATCCACCTTATACTTTTTACTGATGAAGTTTTTGCCAATTTTCAAATATTTTTCACTTTTAAGTTTTACAGGACCCCTTCGATGATAGTAGCATAATATCAGTACTGATGAGTTTTATTATTTATATTATTATCAGAGTTATTATTATATTGTTATTATTTCCATCATACAGTCAAACCTCTCTAATATGGACACCAAAGGAAGAGAGCAAAGTTTTGGTATTAGAGAGGTGTCCAAATTGGAAAAGTCACTATGATCATGTCACTTTTAAGTTTGTTTTGTAATTGCATTCATAAATGTGACCCTATTTGCGAAAACCAGGCATAAGAAAGTTCAACGCTTTGAGCGTTCTGCGTTGCAATGATCAACCAACCCGTTGCCTTAGTGTTACAGAGCATTGACCACTTGTTGTGGCATCGTTGTTTGATAGTTATCAGTTTTTCTCAACGCTTTGATTTTCATTATTTAAAGCGTTGCTCAACGGTTCAAATTTCATTGTTCAACGCTACAACGCATTGCTCAACGGTTCGAGTTGAGATTTCAATGCAAACAACGCATTGTTCAACGATTCAGAAACAATTAAAGTGTTGTACCAAAATGCACTCTGTCCATTTAGTTCTGTTGCCTTCGATTTTTCGGTTTGTTTCCTTTTTTAGTAATGTAACTAATTTTCTTCTTGAATTCTTGTGAAAGACAGCCAGACTTAACGAAAGTGTGTCGTGTCGAATACCTTCGTGTCACGCAAACCACCTCGATGGCTAGCAGAATGAGCGGTCGGTGACTTATCATAAAAATAATAACCTTTTACCAAACTCTAGCTCTAAGAAACCAAGGTTGACTTTTCAGATAAAACGACCTTTATTAAAGAGTGATTTTCTGTAGACCCAAGTAAGAAGGAGAATAAATGTAATTTAAAAAATGTTTTGATGAGACGGTTTCGAGCTTGTCGCTCATTTCCAGTTCATAATAAAATTTCCCATTTCAGATTATGCTCTGCTTAGATTTCTGAACAAAAGCAATCACCAGAAATCTGACTTAAAGCTGTTATTTTTCAATTAAATAATGCTGCTGAACATTTTGATCAAAGAATAACTATTCTAAGTCCAATGTTCTAAGAAATACGAATGCCCAAGTGAAGCGGGCGCTGCTGGTTAATTAATGTCATGTCTGATTGACCGCACAGTCTGCTTCCAGTGTGCATGTGATTATTTAGCATTTTGGTGGATTTCAAACCATTGAACGATGTTTACGTATGAGCTCCTGCAGACTTGAACTTCAACTATTAAACTGATCTCGACACATCAGTTCCGGAACTTGGTAGTCGATCATTCTGAAAACCAAAGATAACAAACCCGATGTTGGAATGATCAACAGGAAAAGCGCCTGAGAAACGGTGAGCGAAGCCAGTTATTTTGCGATTCTGTTGATTGGAATGACCGGTGGAAGCAAGCTGAAACAGCCTGATTTTGTCACACATTTTAATCTACAATGCTCAGGAAGCTTTGCGATAAGTGATGAAGCTCGCCATGTCAGCAAAACAATCTGTTTCTCATTCCATTTGCTATGTCTGAGATCATCAATTGCTATGAATGAATTTCTGTCTTCTTATTACATTCAAATGCCTTCAGCACTTCTGCAGCTACTCAGATGGACAATTTTATTTTGAAACCGTGTGAAAATATTTTTTGCCGCGCATCACGCATGAACGCTCATCGACATGATTGACGTTACTTCACCGCATGCACGATTGAAAGCCAAATAAAGGCCACTTTGGGATCACGTTTAGATTTAGATTTTTTGTGTAAAATCGAATTATTCAGTTCTCTAATGTTAACAATTGAAAGCAACACTCTTACATTCATTGAAAGAGTCAAATTTCATCTCAGCAAAACGCTGTGTAATTGAAGTCCTGTCATCTGGCGGTGATAAATTTGACTGGTCGCCGATTTCGAAACTTCCCATGGGAAATATAAAGGAAAGAGAAGCCTAAACCTCTGTAACATCCTGTTTGTTAAACGAAACCTTTCAAGAATCATTTCTCGAAAAATGAAGACAGAGATTGAAACATTTTATGAATGTTTCAAGGTGAATTGTGTCCTCATGCAGGAAGGCCGCGGCGGCTTATCAACACATAAGTGGATCAGGACAAAATAAAATCAATCAGGTAAACTGTTGTTGTCTTTGAATCTTCCTTTGATCAGTAAATTCAACAAAATTCACATCATGAGTTCAAGCTAGCTTTACCTGGCTGATGAGTATTTGGTTCTCTTCTGATGCAAACATTACTGAGAGAAATTTATAACGCTTTATGTTACTGACAAAGCGTTGTGGAAACTATTGGGAAAGCATTGGGTTCATTGGGGAAGCGTTGAGTGGACCATTGGTAAAGCGTTGGGAAACGTTGACAACGCTTTGCAAAGCGTTGCAACGCACTGACAATGCGTTGTAGAATGTGTTGTACAACGTGTTTTTCACTTTTCCTTAAAGCCAAGTTTTCGCAAATAAGGTCACAAACGTAAATTTTGAAAACTAACATTTTGACATGTCCTAGGATTGGTATTGCTGAAGGATAAAGTGTCAATGTTTTTGTAACTGCCGACAGGAAATGGTTCATACTGCAAATTATAGACACCTGGTCCCTGGAGTGTCCGTACTGAAGAGGTTGGGTTGGTTTGAATTTGTGCCCTAGGGTTGAGATTTAGTGTCTGCTGACAGTCCATTTTAGAATCCGCATTATAAATTGAGGTTTTTTTAATTAAAAGGAAATGTATGAGAATTTTGTCAGTACATAAGAAACTGTCCATATTAGAGGTGTGTCCATATGGAGAGGTTTGACTGCACTATCACTATTCCACTGGTCACAGCCTATATGCATGTGAGAGAAAAAGGGAGCAAAGAGAGCGGAAGAAGGCTGAGGTGGGGGGTGAGGTTTGCAAGCGAAACGAGCAAGAAGAATAGAGAAACTGTAGACATCTTTGGAAAAAAGTGAACTCATTAGGCTCCTCCCCCTGTTATCGCCTTATTACTAGGAGCTCCACCCCTCGGCCAAATAACCTAATTGGGCTTATAAAATTTCAATTTAATAGATTATGTCAGTTTGTAAACAACAACACATGCGTTTGTTCATTTGTCAAGAATGTCATCTCTGATGATTTAGAAAGGGGGAGAAAGCCAAGCAGCCCTTCCGATTTTTGTTGGATATGTGCTAGTTCTTTTGCTATTTGCTTGGGGAATCTTGTCAGACGACTTTCATACATCTATGGCAAATATATTCGAAAGTGTTACATGGTGTAACACTTGTCAATTACAATGAGCTTATTCTATAACATGTTTTGGAATTTTGCATCTAAAAAAATTACTCCACTGTCTTCCAAAAACAAGTTTGTATTTCACTTGTCCAATTGGCAGAAGCATGTCATCCTTTGTTGACAAAACCATGGAAGGAATCCTACACTCTTTGATCGCTTATTGTTTCAACATTTGCATTTCGTTACACAGAGATGATATATCAGACTTTCTTCAGAGCCAGTTGGCAAAACTGCAACAACATTGTTTGACCAAAGAAACCACATCTGTTCAAATGATCATTGAGCAAAGAAATGTGAAATTTCTCTTCCCAGGATTCTATTAAAAACAACCACTCCATTACGAATCATGGCATGTGTCATTGATGACAACTACAAGCTGCAAAACACACCTGGACGCATTCATGATCAGTCATTGTCAAGGTGATGACACCTTTGTCACCTTTCACCCACTGGGATTTTTTTCCATTTCTGGAGAAACAGGGATTTCCCTTTTTTCCAAAGATGTCTACAGCACTGGTGCAAAACGAAATTATCAGAATGTACCTTTTGACTATGGCTAAAAGATGTTCTTAATTTAGTATATTCACTCCTCACCTGGTCTAGAGGCAAGTGGTAATGTATCAGCAGCTTCTATTGCAGAACTAGCAATAGGAAGAGCGTCAGTGCCATCTTCCTCAATTTGGTCTGCACTGCTCACTGCTTCTGCACTCTTTGTCCTGGGTCGTCCATGGGAATTCTCAAACGGCGCCAAGTACGTTATCCCTTCACTTATTAACTCATCAATGTAGTACTGGATCACTTCTTTACCCTATCAAATTATACCGCATACACAATAATCAAGGTCATGACATTTTCTGCTCTACCCTTGCACAGCCTTGCTACAGATCTAAGTTCAAAATATTAACTCTTCACTGATTTTCTTTCACTTTTTTATTATTTAAGCTAATTTCTGAGAATACTTTTGTTTAAATTGATTGATTCTGACATTTTGCAGTGTTTCATCGCTAAGAATTTTTGTACTCTTCCAAGTTATATAGGTCCTTGATACTTCCATTAGTTATCCTCCTGTTTCTTTTGACTGTTGTTTCATTAAAAGTATGATGGATTTAACTCCCAGGTGAAGGGTGATTCTGTTGAACCTAAGCTCACCTTTTTAATATTCTGAAGATACAACTTAATTGCTAGTTTTTCTATAGCTGCCTCAAAACCAAAGAATGACTTGATGTCCAAAGTTGCATCCTGCTCAAAGCAAGTCCAGTCAGGATTATCTGGGTGAACCTAAAGAGACAGAGCAGTGCCTTAATTAGTGGAATTGACAAGAAATAGGATCATGGAAGGCAGTGGCCAAAAGGATCCGTGTATTGGATTATGGTTTGAAAAGCCAGTTTAAAAGGCCATCTAATTTAGTGTTCTTTGTATGTTTTTGTTGTTACCATCCAGGCAATCACTGCTTTGTTACATGTCTCTTATACAATAATGAACTTATGGGAGAAAATCACATTTGATGACTAGCAGGGCGGCTTATAAACAGGGACAGCCAGATTGAAGAAAGCAACAAGAATTCTTTATTAAATGAATGGGAATGTTCTGTTTACTGCTACACAGTTGTGATAGTTCAAAGACATTGCATACAGCTTAGTCACAGTGGGATACAGTTATAGCAGTATTACATTGGTCCTCTGTTTCATCATCATAGTCATCATTCCTTTTAGCCCCCAGTGGGCCATAGGGCTACAGTTACTTGAAATTTGCACAGTTCAAACTGTCAACACGGCCTTCTCTTATTGCTTCTCTGATCGCTCTTATCTCGATCATTTTTCGTAGATTTCTTAAACGCGAAGGAACAGTAAAGATGAAAAACTTTTAAGAAATATTTATTGTAGGAAGAAAATGTTATACGGTTTTAATACGTAGGTTTCCATGTTTATTGGCGACTGCATGCTGCAATTCCAAGTGTGTGTGTGTGAAGTTATTATTTCAAATTGTAACTGCTGGGAATTGGAAGAGTTCAAAACAACATGCAAGCTTGTATTTATTCATTTTTGGAAGCCTTTAGTCTCTTCCTGGTATTTTCTGTACAAACCAAACCAAACAAACATTGCATTTGAATTTAACTCATAACGAAAAAAATCTCAACGCTGAAATACACCTTCCTAATTCAAATTGGTTTGATCATCTTTCTTTTTTTGCCGTTTAAGCAGTTTATTTCAAGTTGAAGTCTTTGAAGCAATTCAACACATCCTGATGAGTCTTGTCTCCACCGTAGTCATTTTTTGGGGTGTCATGCAATCCCAAAAAACAGTTGCGGAGGAGACTGACTATGACTATACATGTATTTGTGTTTCAGCGAGACAAGGAGAAATTCGATAGCTACAAAAACAAAATGCTAATGCCCGTGTCTGAGGTTTGCATTTCAGCCATTTACGATATTACAATCTACCATCAATGTATTTTAATCTTTTCGCATGCTCTGTAGGAACTACAAAATTTTGCCAATGAAAAAGTTAGAGAACTATCATTTTACTCACGAGAAAGTTGTGACAAATATACAGTCGCTACATGCATTCAGTTTCCTTTCAATAATAATTTGAGCTTATTCATAAATTAAATTAGTAAGTAAACTCGATATTCTTTTCGTGCAACTTACCGCTGTTAAAATTGTTAAGGGAAAACAAATGTTTTTTCTTAAATAAATGGCAAAGAATTTTTCTTTTTGCAAAAATCTCATTTTAGGAATAAATGTCACTTCCAGAATACTTTCAACCAAACATGTATTTCAGTAATTATAGTAAAGATGTGTTTAAATAGCTTTGTACATGAAACTGGCAAAAATTACATCGTCTGTGCATTTCCCCTGATTTACAATTAACATTCATTCATTCCATCATGGATCTTAGGAAACGAAAAAAATAAACAAAAATAAAATAATAACTTGAAATTGTGGTGGCCAGACTGGCGGCCAGAAGTGAAAAATCAGTCGCCAGCAGACCAAATCCAGTTGGATTGGTGACCCCACAGGTCGCAACATCGAGCCACTCATAACATACCCCAGATGCACTGACTAAGATGTATTTTTTTTTTTACAAAAAATAACTCAAAAACTAACTGACAATCTCGTATAGAGGCTCATCAATTTCTCATTCTGAACAGTTGATTTTGAGTTCTAAACAGCTCGCTATATCAGACCTTTTCTCAATTAAAGGTTTTTCATTTTCAATGCGTAATTTATAACCAGGCTGCCACAACAGTTTCTAATTCTCATAATAATTTTTTTTTGGTTCCACTTCTCATGCAGTGATTTCCCAATCTCACAGAGTGATTTCCCAACCTTACATAATGATTTCCCAACCTTACATTATGATTTCCCAATCTTACTTAATGATTTCCCAATCTTACATAATGATCTCCCCATCTTACATAATGATCTCCCCATCTTACATAATGATCTCCCCATCTTACATAATGATTTCCCAATCTCACATATCGATCACTGAAACTTGATAAGTGATTTTGGACTTAACCCACTTTTGTCATGTTTTGCTTGCCATGTTTCTCCCTAACATATTGTTCTAAATCTTATTAAGATTACATCAAGTTTAAACAAAAGAAACAGGATTATGACTGTACTTAGATATCTGATCCTAATTAGGCTACATTTTTTACACTTTTATTATAATTAAATTTTCTTCTAGCTTAGCTTTAGTTTTCGATTAAGACGATCTATCTAGCACTCATGAAAGTGCTCGACCACGTTTCCAGGAGTTCATAAAAAATACTTCACTACAAATGTATCATTTCAACCCTCTTCTTGTGCTTGGAAATGTGTTCAAACAGACTCTTTCTTGTTCAAAATATATACATGTATTCACTGGTTTAATAATTCAGATACTGCTTTAAGACATCCCCAATAATTTTTTCTTTTCCATTACCCTCTACAAGATAAAAATGATCTGCCAGCTGGTTGAAATTAAAATAAAGGAGATTGGTAGACAAAAGAAAACAATCTTGACAAATTAGCATTGATAATCTCTTACCCATGACTGCCATTTTGCACTGGAGCCATCTGATGATCACTTTAAAAGATGTTTTAAGATGTTGTTAACCCTTTCCTGCCCAAAAACCCTCTTATAGATTTTAGTCTGTCTAACACCAGATGATTTTACTCGCCAAAGGGAGACCCCTTGGGCAGTTAAGGGTTAACAAGGTTGATTAAGTTGTAAAGGTACTTGAAGATCCAAATAAAGCACATTTTTAAAGCTTGGGATCACTCAAAAAATGGCAGCCGCCAATGAATTGGTTGGGCTTTCAAAAAAAATGAAATACTTCAAGAGAGTGACATAATAACTGTAAATGGGACTTTGACCTGCTGCTATATTTCATCTGCGGTTTAATCTTTTTGACAAACCCTTCAGGTACTTGCTTTGACCATTTAAACTACTTCACCAGGTAGTTTCAGTCTCGTCTAGGATATAATGTTTTGATTCATACAATTCACCTCCCAACATGAACAGTTATGGCAGTGAACATGTTTCATTTGTGTTCCAACTAAACATGCTCCAGCCTGTACATTGTAGTGTTAACACACAGTAGAATAACTTTTCATTTCTGATCTTAAAACTAGCTAAAATATGGACTCTTGCCATTATTGTGACTTACAGTACTGAAGCTGTACTCTAAATGAGAAGCTAGTCCGACACAGGTTATAAGCGTACCTTATCGGTACTTGGAGCAGCTAGAATTTATTTCAAGTTTTTGCATTACCTCTGGGGATTAAGTAATCTATTCACAGTAATTTACTCATTATCATTAATAATACATAATGATTATATGCATAATTTGTACTTCATTTTTTGCCAGTGCTTATTTGGTGGCTGGAACTAAGTTTTCTCAGGTTTCTACTGTGTCTTTGCTAGAATTTCACTTGTTGTGAGCTTCTAAATTATTATTCTGAAGAGTCTAATCCTATTGGACTCCCCAGAGATTTAAGTTCATCTTATTCCCTACCAGTTTTTTGTTACATTTTGTAATTTAGGTATTTTGTCTCCTTGCTTTTCAGTTGAATCACATGCTTACTCACTCTCACACGCTTATGTGCACAATGATTAAATTGTGCATTTGAAACTGTGTCATTCGGGTCTGTAGTGTCTACCTACCAATACAATACTTATTTATCACAGTCATGTTGGGTTGAATAAAAGATGTCACTGTATAATAGACATTCAGTGGTTCTTCTGAGCAGATTTATTAGAAGGTAAAGCTTGTCTATCACATACAAATCTATATACAATTTCTTACAAAGCCCTGCTTTTTCATTTTCTGATTTATTAATTAAACTACATGTCGGCAAAAAGTATTATGTCTGTTTTTACACAGCTTTGGCTAAAACAATCTCACACGACAGAAACTAAGAAACATCTCTGCAATCTCAACTGATCAATAAAATTAGTTTTAGCACAAAAAATATTCAGTTTAACTGGAACTTTTTAAAGCATGCAGATAACGGAAACATGGTATAAAGGTCCTAGTATTTTCAGTTTGTAGTTCAACATCATGTTTTATTTTCCCATCAGATATGATACAAGAACCGACCAGAAATTAATTTTAGGAAGAAAAATAATAATCAAAACCAAATAAATAATTCATTGTTTTCCAATCCAAAATAAACAGGTATGACAACAATACATCTGCCCGAGAACCTTGGAAAGGGAATTTTGTGGTCAGTTCTATTGTTATTTAAATATTCCCATTGGGACATCATACAATTCGTAACGTAACAAGCGACGTACACCATATTAAATATGCATGTTGCATCAATATACATGCCTTTGTTTATTTTGAGCCCACACTTGTGGTGTTTGTCTTTGCAGTCATTAGCAGAACCTCAAAATACATCATCGCTGACGCAAATCAGGCGAACGCAATTTCAAGGATGCATGTTGAAAATCACAACAGTTGTAAAGTCTGTAGACTGAAATACGGAACATGCTCGAAGTAAACACGACCTTGTCGCGAAAAACTATTCTCGATTTCCTTCTAGGCTTATTTTTAGGGAACTAATTAAAAGCACCTACCGAGTAATAACAGTGCTCTGTGACACCAACACGGGATGAAAAGCTCTCGTTGTAAGCAGTGATGGTTAGAGTTCTTTCTCGCCTGTCCAGGGAGTTTGTTTGATTGAAATAGACATATTCAACGCCAATGATCTGTGTGAAGAACAAAATCGTTATAGCTGTACATAATTTACAGGCCAAAACTCGTAAACTCGTTCGGTATCGCCCTCCATCCAACCGTTTAAGCGTGTTGGACTTTAAATACTATATTCAATGATTAATTTTCGATCGACGTTCCCAGTTTGCCGATCATCAATCATGCTGAGTAAATTTTAGTCATAATCAACTTCTACAACTAATCTTTATCACTATGGAGTTATTATTCGCTACAAGCATATTTTCCCTGGAGAGTCAGTCGTCCATCCTCTCAACGTGCTAGAAAATGACTTACTTTTTTTAACAAATACGGCGCGTCCACGTCCAGTTTACACCTCCTCTCGATGTTGTGTATCGCGCCATCTTCACTCTTGTATTCGGACAAAATTTCGCTGCCAAGAAACACGGGAATCATATGACAGGTAGGGAAGCGCTTTTCGTATGCCTGCCAGAGAAAAACGATGCACTGATTATTCAAACCCACAAAACGATTTCTTGAAAATAAAACGTTATCAGATGGGTAATAAAGATACGGTATAAATTTTCAACAAATCATCAAAGCCGCCTCCATCCAATGACACAATTCCTGATTACACAATTCCTCAAGAGACTCGGCACGTTATACATGAAACGTATAATTTACAATTACTCGGCAATTTGGAAACCTCTTCTTTCATATTCGAGATGATTGCCAATTAGTGTGAAGGAATCACGTCTACATGAAAAGAACCAGCCACTGAAATAAGCTTAAAATGAATTCGAGAAATTTTACTTACCGCCATAACAATCTCGAAAGGGTACTTGTAAACCCTAACAGGCGACTGGTATTCTTGTACCATTGTGATTCTGGTAAAGATTTACACAGTAGATCTAAATTAAAAGCAAAGTATGTATAGTTCGTTCAAATTAAAACCGATTTTACAAGACACACCGGTGTCATCATAACACCGACGTGTATTCGTGTGTGAGCGCTACTGTATGCAAGAAGGTGTAACATTTTATACTTTGTAGGGTAGGGTGGGAAGGATGTGAGGTCACTAAACTCAGCCACCAGGCCTTTGTACTCGCATGTTGCACAGTGGTTACTTTCAAGAACAACTACTGCTTCATGTATGGGACAAACACAGAGTTGAGGAGGACTGGCGAGGGGTCGTCTGACATTTTGTTTGTTCCTGGAGGAAGTCGTGTTTTTCGAGAGATTGACAGAGTCTCGTGACTCGGGTTTGAGCCAGCTTGTGACGGTTCTCGTAACTTATTTCTGTCAATCTTTCTGTCTTTCATGGCTTTTTGATTCAGCGGTGAAAGTCTCTTTTCCCGCACGTGGTCAAATCACCCTGGTTGCCTAATCAAACTTCTAAAATCACATAACCAGTGACGTGAAAACTTTTTGATCGGTTACATAGCAGAGATAAGAACTTGGAAGATCATGAGGGAATCCAGCAAGCTCCAAAGTGTGGCTACGGAAGCATCGCCCTTACTTAGTTATGAAGCTAGCAGCGATGATTCCCATGCGGAAAGGTACACGAGAGTCGGAGAGGCAGCCAAGAAATGTCTTCTCTCACACGTTCCAATTACGTCCTGGCTCCCAAAGTATACTTTTACTAGCTTGCTAAGGGATGCAATCGCAGGATTGACCGTAGGCTTGATGGTGGTCCCGCAAGGATTGGCCTATGCCACTATTGCGAGACTCCCTGTACAGTACGGACTGTACTCTGCTTATCTGGGTTGTTTCATTTATTGTGTGTTCGGTGGAAGTAAAGATGTCACCCTTGGTCCAACAGCGATTATGTCACTGATGGTTGCCCGCTATGCTAATGGTTCCCCCTCACTGGCTATAGCTGTGACTTTATTTTGCGGTATCACTCAGCTCGTTTTAGGCCTTTTGCGGCTTGGATTCGTTGTACGATTCATCTCTTTGCCAGTTATTAGCGGTTTTGTGTCTGCCGCTGCCATTACCATTGGCTTTGGTCAAGTGAAGAACCTGTTGGGATTGCAAAAGATAGACAGAGCTTTCATCTCGTGTGTTTACGAGACATTTAAGTACATTGGAAAACCAATCTCTGGGACCTTTTATTGGGCTCGATCTGTATCGTACTTTTAGCTATCCTAAAGAAGCTGAACAGAATCCAATGGCATGAGGACAAAGATGACACCACATTGCAGCGAGTATGCAGGAAATTTTTGTGGCTTGTGTCTACAGGACGTAATGCTCTGGTTGTCATTTTAGCTGCAGTTGTTGTGAAAACAGTGGAAGTAGCAACCGGACACCTGGATGTATTTTCCATGACAGCTGACACAAAATCAGGAATTCCAAATTTTAAGGTTGGTGTGTGTAAATTGTATTGGTTTGTTATATAGCTGGCGTTTTTCCTGCCACAGTGCGCCCATTCATTGGCTAGTTCATGGTCACATGACATCTAACAGTGAAACTGTTTCCTGCCAAATGCCACGAGCGGGCAACATTGCGAAAACTATGACGTCAAACGGGAAACAGTTCATTGTTACCGGCGAAATGTTGATGGCTGCTGCACGTGATCAGAGGTGGCCTGATGTTGTTGCTGGAATCTCAGCGCGTTTTTTAAAAAATGCTTCTGTTTTGTTTTGCAATATAACAAATCACTTAATGACTGGTCCCTTGGGGAACAGTGAATTTTGTTTCCCTCAAATCTCAATGTTTCCCTCGACTTCGTCTCAGGAAACAAAATTCACTGTTCCCCTCGGGACCAGTCATTAAGTGTTAATTCTTATACCTCCCAACTCAAATGCGTTTTGCAATTGGGTCAAAACTCACTAACAGAGATTCCAACCCTCCCATCTTGATGGTTTGCCTACCGCTCTCCTGATTCTTATAGAATTCTTCCAATTTATCATAAATTCTGAAAAAGGAAAATAATGCTAATCTTAAGTATTTTTGGCGATGTAAATAATTACACTTTCGTCTTGTATTATCTCTCAACCAGTCTCTCACTGTGTATTGTGCAGACTCATCAGGCCAGCAGTCTTATTCCATTTAGTAGCACCAAAATGGTAGACAAGCATGACCGAGACTTGAGAGAACCTAAATTTGAAAAATTTCCTGGGGGAATGCACCCGAAGCCCCTTAGAGACTGGTGCCTTTGGTGCTGAAAGACTTACTCCCTGGAGCGAACAAAACACACTAACTCTGGCCAGGGAAACAACAAATTGAACTTTCAACTTGCACCTGTTCAGGTCATGCTCTCTGAATCCACACCAAATTTGTAAGCCAGCCGGCCTCAAGCAAACAATTTCTTCACAGTTTTTCTATTTCTGAGTTGGGAGGTGTAACAAAACACTAAATTACTGGTCCTGTGGAAAACAGTGAGTTTTGTTTCCCCAGTTGACCTCAATGCATTGAAGGTCTCAGGGAAACAAAACTTTACTCACATGTTGACAGTATTGTGAACTGAAGCTATTGGAATGCTGTGAGCCTTTTGCGACAAAATTGGAATTTTAAGGAGGGGAGAAGAGGAGGTCAAAGCTAAATTTCCAATTAACGTTAAGCATGGAACAAGTGATCATGTCGACTGCCTCTAATGCTCGGGCTGTCACCATGTTTAAAACACAAAGTAGATAACATGAAAATACATGGAAGGGCAATTTTTTTAAAAAAATTTCTGTAGCTGGGAGAACTTCTTAAAAATTCAATTTAAAATAACATTATACAAACAATTTATTGGTTTGTACAAATTTTTAACATATAACAGGCTAATAAATTGTTACAAGGTAATACTGCACTATGATAACATTAAGTTGCATGGTATAAAATCACTAATCCTTATGTGCATCCCGTGGTTTTGCTAGCAACAGCAATAGGACCAGCAGCATGACTTCATTCTCCTTGTATTGCAAACAGGGTGGGATATCAACTCTCTCCATCGATCTCTATCGTGTACAACAGTGAAGACTTTGTTTTAACGAGTCCAGTTCCATCTTGTCCTTTCCAGCAATAGCCAGATCCTTCTCATTCCTTACTTCCATCCAGATTGTCGTCATCCAGATGCAGGGCCGTACCTAGGATTTTTTGTCTGCGGGGGCAAACTCCACAAACCTTCACAGGGATCTCCCGTATACAGACAGGGTTTCTAGTCAGACGTTTTGTTTTCACCCCTATTAGTTTTCCTAGCGGGGGCAACTGCCCCCCCTGCCCCCCCTGCCCCCCCTGCCCCCCCCCCCCCCCCCGCTATGTACGGCCCTGAGATGGGTGTCCAGGCATCCTGTGGACACCCACTCTTTGAGGAAATTGTTAAAATTATGATTTTTTTTCACGTGTTGCCAAAGAAAAGGTCTATTTTCCGAGACCCTATGACACATATTGGTTGCCCACTTTTCAACTCCTGGCTCCAAAGCCTGTTCAGCCAAAAGTCTTACTTCCTGCTCCATTGTGCAATATCCATGGCCATTCAGGCTGAAAGGTTTCTTGTCTTTTCCCTTTGGTGATCAGTGACAGCAGTGCATGGGATCTTTTCCTACTATATTTGTAGGACAAAACCATATAATGCCGCCTGCTATTTTTCACTGATCTACTCAGTTCACATTGCCAGTGGCAGGGTATTAGTAAAGGGTAAAGTCTATTTCAATTCCAAGGATTGGGCGAGCTACAAGATGAAGATCATGTTCACTGTGGATTGAAAGGTCACTCACTTTTTTTGTGAAATAACATTAGAAAATGAGATGAGAACATTTTAGTTTGATTTCCAACAATGGAAAAACCAAAATGCTTTTAAATTTCCTCTTTTTCAAGGAAAATCAACTAGAAATTTCTTTATTTTAGTTTATAATTTATTCAAGTTAAACCCAGCATTTCAATGTTACCATGACATATTTTTCATGAGTGCAAACCTCTAACTCATCTAATTAGAAATTATGCAGTGTGAGGTTATACTGATATTACAATATGAAATTAATTTAGCATATATGAATGGGTAGACAAAGAGTTTTGTCCAGATGGAGTTAACTGGTGAGTCTAATCTCCTCCTTTGACATGAGCATCTCACAAAATAACGTCTAATTTTCTGTTGCATTTTTTTTTAAGATGGAAAAATTGCTGGTAAGGTCACAAAGGTTTCAATGCTGTAGTGGTTCTTTAAATGCTTGCTTCTTTATGTTAATTATTATGTTTCCTCCCCTCACACAACATTCCCAGAGCATGGTTCCCTCGGTGAAACTTCTACAAGAAGCCAAGAAGACTGAAAGTAAAATTGAAAGTTTGTGGTTTCATTTTTTGAAAGACAAAATAACAAAAAAGTATACAATACTTTGGTAATTTTTATTTTAAATTTCTTTCATAATAATTAATAAAACGAGAAACTTTGATGAACAGGAAACTTCTTTGGGAAAAGTACAGTAAGGTGTGAGTGTACCTTATGTGCATTGTTGTTGCACTCAAATGGTTGGTATCCACATGTGCAAGCGACATATGCAGACTCAGTAAGGTGCTGCTAAGTAATGCCTTTTGTTAGGAAATATTCATAACAAAATGTGCTAATTATCAACATCTTACTTTATTTTTGTGTGTAACAAATGTGTACATGTGTGCCTAAACAAGCCTAAAATGATTTATTATATTTGGGAGATGAAAAAAGGTGTCATTGATTTCACATAGTAATGTGATGCATCTCGACCTGTCCATGAGTGTCACAAGGTGTCACAATTTAGTGCCAGGTGTCAAAGTGTGTCAAGTCATGAGGGATCAAAAAATATCACAAGGTAACAAAAGGTGTCACATGGCTGAGGGCACAAGCAAATGGTTATTTGTTCTTTTTGATTAACAAATTTACCAGTAGTAGAATATTTTCACATTTAACAGCATTTTTGCTCAGAAAGTATGACATAATCTAGATATTGTTATCATGATATCAGAAAAATAACTTACTAGAGAGCACTTTATGAAAAGAAAATAATAATCCCTCCCTCACCTAGTGATGTTGTAAACAACCCCAAATTGAGATAAACAAAGATACAAACATCCTCAGAATGCATTTCCTCTGTGATTATAAAATGTTTGCAATAGTGTTTTAACTGATTGGTCTCCATAAGTTGATGAGAATGAGATGACAGGAACGAATCCCGGACACGGATCCTCTCCCATGCTAACCTGTCCACCATACACACCCTCCCCATGACTCTGGCCATGGGGGGTAATGTTGTACCTAAGAAAAGCCATTATATCCAAAAAATTCCCCTCAAAACGCTGGCCCGCCTTGTCGAGAAGGCAAAAGCAAGATCTTGAGATGGGCTGGTCCTGCTAAATGGCACAAGGCAAGTGTAAAGTCAGAAGACCTAAGCTTCACTTCAAAGACAATCTCAAGACCACTCTGTGAAATTCCTGTCGAAGCCTGGGAAGATCTTCTAGCTTGCCTGGTCATGTCGCAGCTTGGTCAACAGAGGAGGCATGAGGGCTGAACAGCGTCACAAGGTCACGAGCAGTCTCTCTTTTGCTCGCCAAAAATCCGTGGAAAGAACGCGGAGAAGAACTTGTTTTGCGTCCTTCCCCATGGAATTTCGAGCAGTCTAGGCTACGACCAAAAGCAAACGGGCTGCACGGAAAGTGAGAGCTGCAAGCTCCTCTACCGCGACAGACAGCTACGCATCGGATTAAACAGCCACCTTCATAAACATCCAACCAACCAGTGAAGTCGTAGTCTCCATCGATGGACGAACATCTCAAAAATAACTTTTACAACGTGACGCGAAGTTTAAAATAGATTTAAGAACATGATCATTGGGCACTTGGATGAGTTCTCTTAGATCGTAGTCTCTTGATTACAGTGATTCAAACTAAGAGACATTCAAAACATGATGTTAGGTGGACTTAAAGCAGTAAGCTTTGAGGAAAACCAAAGACAGGACTAAGGTTGGTTTCCTATCCAAAAACTCTCAAAACAGATGACCGCTAATTTGACTGGCCAGGCTAATATTGTCAAGGATTTTCACGCAATTCACAAGCAAATTTCCCGAAACCGAATCA
>JAHPZR010051016.1:10000-12819 GCA_019787425.1 Platygyra sinensis | reverse complement strand
TTTAACTGTCGTGATGATAAGGAATGAAGAAAGACCACCTGTTATTTTTTTTGTTGTTGTTTTGTAGGGAATGCCCCGGATTCAGACAGAAACGACCTGCTGTCAGAACTTGAGGTGATGAAAAAACTGAAGCCTCATCCTCACGTTATCAAGCTGATGGGATGCGTCACTGTGTCGGGTAAATGAAATCTGATGAAACATGTATTATATGGCAAACTGGTCTAGGATGAGATAGAGTTCTGATTAGCTATTTAAGCGATCCGAATTTTTTCAATACAGACCGCTAGCATGGACCGCTCAAGAGTTGATTTCGGCGAATTTATTTTTCAAGGCACTGAACAAAAGAAAGCAATTTCTTGTGAAATAGAAATCTTTTTTCCTTTATGTTTGGGGGACAATTTTAGTATGCATTAACTTTTACGAAAGCGACCTGGAAAACGTAACTATGTGCTTAAGTTTGGCTCGTGTGCGTATCAAGATTGGATAGCGGTAACACGTTAATTAATTTGCACAGGTAAAAGTAAATACTTTGTTGAACTAGCGTGTTCGTTCAGTATTGTGCTCTCGTTCGTTCGGTCCATAAACTTGTAAAAAAAAGCTTGGCCTAAATTGCCAAATGCGCGACTCAAACTTGTTCTTATATCTATATTTGTCACTCGAATACAGAAATAAGATATGCAGGCGAAAATTCTGAATCATCGCCTGCATTTGGTGAAGATGATTTCATGTACTACTGAGATGGGTAAACGAAATGTTGAGTAACATGTGACCAAACTGAACTAATGGAACAGAGTACAAGTCAGTATCAAAAGAAGATGTCTCTATTGTCGTTACCACTGTTTGCCACCCATGTGCCTGTCAGACATGAGAAATTTAATGTAAATGGAAAAAACCGACCTGAATCAACAGGCCAGAAACATTACTTTGACGCTTTCCTTGTAGACACCTTGCAGATAGTTTGTGGTCAGATACGCGCCCACTCTGTTCTACCGCTAGAACCTTGACATTACTATGCATCGTAATGTATATACCTTTTAGCTTGGGCGGTTTGTTGGGTTTATGTGTGGTGTAAAACGGTCATTACATGTGCATTGTATCGTTCTTTTGTCTTAGGTGGGATCATTGTTTTCCTTTGTTTTACTCTTTATGACGTAACTGGTGACCGTTTTACACCTCACCTGAGCCATTTGTTGCCCCATTTCAGACCTTGTTCTTGCTAAAGACTTTCAAATAGTCGTGTGTACATGAATGTCTAATTTTTAGACGAATAAAAGAACAATTCTCCAGAGAATATCACATGGTTTCTAATGAAAAGCAAATTGCTCAAGCTAAAAAGGTGTATTAAGTTACAAACACTTGTTATCTTAACCGTTCACACTGTCAATGACGGATGTTCCGCCGGGAAATGTCTGAAGGATTAAATAAGTCGTATTGAGTTTCTAAAGATCTCAACATGTTAAGTTATAATGAAAGTGCTGGTTGCTTAAACTTTGAACATATAGTCGCCTTCCCCTTTACCCCTTAAATGCTAATCGCAAGCAATCGGCGGTAAATAAAAGAAAATTATATATCCTATGAATGATTTCCCAGAGCAAACGATTTATTTTTATGTTTATTTCCGCGTTTTCAATTGACCATAGATCCTTTGCTTGTCCTTATTGAGTACGTGCCGTACGGTGATCTGCTGGGATATTTGAGGAAGAGTCGTGGGCTTAATGACACATACTTTAAAGACCCGGATGTGAAACCGCAAACCAATCTGACTTCGGAACAACTGATGAAATTCGCTTGGCAGATTGCTGATGGAATGTTTTATTTGTCTTCGAGAAAGGTTTGTTTATATTCCTTTTTCTTCCTTATTTACTATATCCTGCAAGTTGTTAAACTGTGTATTAATTTCTTCGACTCCACTCAGCGAAACACGCTATCACAGTAAGTTCAATTTTTTTTTCAGATAGTCCATCGTGACTTAGCAGCCAGAAATGTTCTGGTTGGTGAAGGAGAGAAATGTAAGGTGACAGATTTTGGGATGGCAAGGAACGTTCAGCAGGATGATATTTACACCAAGCAAAGTCGGGTACGATTTTCTAAGGTGTTATGAAGGGCAGACATTTTCTGGAATCTTCTAGAATGTCAAATCACGCAATGTTTGTACTAGAACTTTCTACTGTCACGCTATTGGACAGTTGAGAACATTCTACGGAATGATGTAATCATGATGTAATTCCCTAGGGGGTACTCCTTTTTTGGGCTACATGGGGACGTGCCGTAGGACGGGGTATGGTTTTTTTGGTCTCGCTGTCCCAAACAGAGCATACAATTTGACTTCCCTCTGTCCTAAACAGGGTATGGTATTACGAGCCGAGAGATTTTAACCCAGACTGCGAGCAGTCTCTTTGCTATTAACAAAAATATCCTTTCTATAGATGTAATCACGGCATCTTGCTACGCTAACTAATTAAGGTGGCCGAACACAGTTTTCGCGCGCGCTCATGCTAACGCAATTCAGCGCGCGCACAAGTATTGCATAAAAACAAGCATGGCATCAATACAGCGATCATTTTACTTGCTCAATGTCCGCGCTGTCTGTACTATTTTTCTTCACAAATGAACACTGTATTAATGGTTTTACTCTTTTATTGCAGAGGTATGTTAGAAAAAGTAACGATGCAAAGAAACCAGCTATTCTCAGCTTTTGTTTGTTACCGAAGGAACCCAGTTAAATGCAGCGCATGCGTAGTAAGTCGAAAAAATTGCGATTGAGTGAAAAATTGACTTTCGGATATACGCCTATTTCTCGAGAACCACTCATTGGAATT
>JAHPZR010051016.1:0-5000 GCA_019787425.1 Platygyra sinensis | reverse complement strand
GTAAGTGTTTTACACCTTTTAATATCACATTATTTATGATACTTAAGTGTCCCCATTTAGTCTACAGCAAAGCTTATTCAACCGACAGTTTTACAAATTTTTTCTTTAGAAACTCTATAACTAAAGAGAGTACCTCATTTGTGCACTGGGTGCACTGAATTCAACTCCATTTTGACTTACAAAAAGAACGGGTGTCTACGGAGTAAAACACTTATGAAAGAGTTAAAAACTCATGATGTTTTGTAATGCAACAAAAGACTTCACCATGCTTATCTTTCAGGTTAATCAATGTTTTTATCTGCTTTTATGTCACTTGGTATAAAGTAACTTAATCTTTTTCTCGCAGTTGGAGTTATGGTGTTCTGTTGTACGAGATTCTCACTGTAGGTACGTTTCTCGTTTGTGGTTACTTGACTTCAAAAATACTCAATCGCATTTATTTTGGAAACTCTTCGTCAGTTGTAACGGAAAACCTGGAGGTTGCAAACAAACACCAGTCCGCACTTTCCCTGCTAAAGGAGGTTTTTGCTGTTGTGTTTTGGATAATCAATAAATCTTTTTGTTATCTTATCCAGGTGGATCTCCATATCCAGGAATTCACGCTCGACAAATTGCCAGGAAACTTCAAGAAGGATTCAGAATGCCAAAGCCTAAACATGTGGACAACAAACTGTAAATAAATATATCCTGTACCTGTTACTCAATTTATTGTGAAGTATCGCTATATATATTTTTGAAGTCTTGCTGTACATGTTTTGGCAAGCAAACAAAGCAAGTCAAAACCCCAAGGAGTGTCAAAAATCCATTGTGGTAATGAATATTAAAATGTTTGATGACATCTGATTGATTATTTGTAGTTAAGTGGGTTGCCTATGTTAGTCCAGTCATAAGGCTAATGCAATTAAGGCGGACGCGTGTGTGTTTTCTTTTGTGATAATTCGCCTACATCGAGACCTGTCTGGTGTTTAGAATTGACATTACCCGATATCTGAGTTACTTTCTTCATAAAACCGCAGACTCAGTTTTCGTTGCACAATGCTAGAATTGACTAAGAGAAGTTCAATCACTTGTTTAGGCGCTCTCCTAGTTTAAGAAATGACTTGTTTTTTCCAAGCACAGTTTTGCCTATCGTCCCACTGTTGCTGCTATTGATTTTTTATTTACTAGATACCAGATTATGCTCAAGTGCTGGGAAGAAAATCCAAGTGATCGACCAGCGTTTTCCAAACTAAAAGACATGATGAAAGAAATTGAGAGAAACCACAGGGTAAGCATGGGTTATAATGGAGATGAGTGAGTATTCAATTTTATTTCATTTAACTATTATGGGCGAGAGGTTACGCTTTATCGTGTTTTTCTCATTTGTGCTTACTTTTTTGGTGGGGTGGGTACAGCCAATAATTTCTGAATGAAGAAGTTACTTGTATATGTCATGCAATTTATATATGTGACAGCTTAGTTATTACAATATGAATACTTTTCTTTTGCAGACGTACGTCAACCTCAAACAGTATGACAACAATTTGTACGCCAACGTTGAAGATCTTACCGCTGAATAACTATTTTATCCTCTGACTTTGTAATACGTACATTGATGTTATTTATATAATAAGCCAAGTTATTCTCGCATTTTGATTGGTTCTCGCCTACGATCTATTAGAAGACAGATGCACGATTGACGTCATCATTACAAAGTTTTTCTCTCTGCTGTTTTAAAAAGGCGGAAAGTTTTGAGAATTAAGACAATATTTTACGTGACTGGGCAAAAGATAAGGTACAAAAAAGTCTTGCCGAGGCATTAAACAGATTCGAGAAGCCAGAAGAAGAAAGATCAAGCCGTTTCTTTTGGAGAATGATCCAGAAAAGATTTTCGAGCAGTCTCAGTCGGCAGTCGAGCGAGACTAAACCACGCACAAAATTGGTCTTGGTAAGCCGAGAACTATTGCTTTATCTCGAATTTAACAAGCCCAATAAACAAACTGTTTCTGAGATTAATTTATTTAGAAAATTCAACTTTTTGCAGTGTCAAAACAACTGTTGCCACACTGATTGATGACAGGAATGACACATTAAGAGCTCCTGCCTGAGAGCATTGAGAATCTCGCGACAGCGACTATTTTGGCACATTGCTCATATTTTGCCTCAAGATACCCTTTGGTGAACTGTTTTCAAAAATCATAATTTTAAGTTTCAGCGCTTTTTTGTTTTTGAAAATAATTCGAAAGTTCAAAAATGCGGATAAAGTGCGTTTGACGCCCAATGGAATTCCCCAAATAACACAAAAAGGCGAAGCATTGGCAAAGTCTTTAAATTGAATCAATTACTGTTAAATTTTGCTCAGATATAGAGAAGCTATTCCTCTTTACGGCTAAAGTTAAAAAATACGTCAAATGCTCTATTATTTTAAGTTTTCAAGCCATTCAAAAAACACCTCCGGCGACCGCTTAACGAGCGGCAAAATTTTGGCTATTTTTGACTGGATAAAACCCTCTCTGGTACCTAATTTTTTCAAAATCTAACATTACAGCTGAAAAGATTTGTCTTTTAATTGTTATCGTGCCAAATCTCAAGGTCGGACTTGAAATGGTTCCCTTTGAAAAAACTTGGAATCTACAAACAATATTCGGCACATCTTTCAAATATTTGTCTACATTTCGACATAAAGAAAAACCGAAACCTCAGTGTTTGCTGCTTTGTGCATTTTAATGACTGGATTATCGTTATTTCTGAACAACTTACGAAATAAAACCCTTTGATGTGTATTTATCTTGGGATTATTACCTTGAGATTTCAAGATAAGTTGTTGTGGGAAAGCCATTTTCAAATGACATGGCGACTTGCTATGTAAACATTGCGAGAATGGTCTTCTTTTCAGGTATGTATTTTCAACTTTTTGATTGCATTCCAGATCTTTCCAAAGAAGATTTGGTAAAAGATCTCGTCAATGTCTAACAGCGCTTAGTTTACTCGCAATGGTGTAAATTAATTTGTTATTTCTGATTTTCTGACTGGACTGTAATTTGATCTAATTTCACCTTTCACCTACAACTTCCCGATCCCACGCCACGAAGAGTCATGTCATATCAATATATTTCTAAAATAAACAAAAAATACGCACCAAAATCCGTCTTCCCATTAACTTGCTATTGCTCCAGCTTTCAGCTAACATTAAAACATTCATTGTAAGAACCAGATGCGTTTGAAATCTTTACCAGGTCAGTTTATTTACGAAGTAACACAACAGCCAAGTCACGCGCACACCGGGTGCGGTAAAATTATTGGCTACATTAAACTGGAAAACCTGGCACATATGAGACAAGTCCTGCTGTTGTCTTAGCTGTGCCATTTTGTGCTCCTTAGTGTTTGTATTTTTCATGATTATGGCATTTTTCTGCAGTTACATTACGTTACAAGGTAGGCCAAGCACTTGCGGGCAATCGAGCGACTATCCAGGACACCTGGAGTGTGTTAGTCTAAAAGACTGCACTAAAGATGTCAGCAATCATTTAGCAAGCTTCAAACTAAGTGGGGATGAGGGTATCAATACAGAGATGAAGTTGTTGTTGGCGAGAGCTGGTGAGTGGTGTCATTTAGGCTATTTTTGAACCGTAAGTGCCCACATGCATATGAGATGTTCAGCTAAAAGCTGCCAATGTTTCAGGTGTGTTTAAAGTGGAAGAAGAGCACGAATTGCTTAATATTTGTCCGCACCACAGGGCTGTTTATGGTATCCGTTGGAGGACAGGAAAATCTGTCTGCACAGTCCCTGCAGAGATGGCCGCCCACAAATCGGCGAATGCTAAAGGAAGCTACCGAGTGAATAGCCACCAATCGGCATTTATCTTAGAGGAAACCAAGATTCTCATTCCAGTTGGATCGCGTGAGTTGTTTTGTTTTTATCGGTTGCATGTAGCCCAAAACGTTTGCAAGATCTCGTACATACATGTTACTGTTCCTATTTCGGAACCGTGAGGAGTGAAACAGACTGGCCTGTGAAGCAATCGCAAAGGGAAATAAGGCAAGGGATCGCCCGAGAAAATACAATATCTATGGCTTTGGTGTTGAAGTCACTCTGATCTCGTAATAGCTTTTTCGAGTTACACTCTTTTTTTCATTAAGAACCAGTAAAATTTAGCTCGGGCTCAATGTTCTTATTTTTTCGGCCATTTCAGCCACAAAATGTTCTTATTTTGTTCTTAAAATTCTGTGTTCTCTAATGGCTCCAAATTTGGCTATACCGCACTGTACAGTACAGTGCTTGTCATACATGTATACAGTTCATGTAGTGTTCATTGTTTATACTCATACATGTAATCTGTTACTGTTTACACACAAAACGTGTGATAAGTGATAGTAATTGGACCGAGTGGAGTACAGTTCAGGGAGTAATCGAGCGAGTAATTTGAAAATCGGACGAGCGCGAAGGGCGAGGCCGATGAAATTGCGAGCACGATTACTCCCTGAATTGTACGACACGAGGTCCAGTTACTAATTAATCGTATCTATAACAAATTTCGCAAAAAAAATGTCTTCTGGGAACTTTTGAGCGAAAACGTCTGTAGCGCTTTTCCAAAGTTTTGAAAACTGTAGAAAACATTGCTAAGGAAGCCATTGAAGCGCGCGTAATTGGCGTGAAAATTACGTGGATATCCAATTACAGGTGTACAGAAAGTTCAAATCGGACAGGTGTAATTGGACACCCACGTGATTGCGCGCCGATTACGTGACAGATAGGCGCCCGGAGAACCAAACACGATCGAGAATTTTGTTATAGATACGATTATGAAGTTTAAGAGTGATGTATATATCTGGAAGAATGTAAGAGTTAAGACCCTGAATTTTGAAAAGAAACGTTAGCTTTACACTGTCGTGACGGTCTGATGTTTGTTTGTTGAAAAAAATTTCAGCCTCAGATTGTTCTTAAATTGTTCTTATTTTGCGAGCGATTTCAGCCTCAATGTTCTTATTAAGTTTGTTCTTATTAAAAAAAAAGAGTGTAC
>JAHPZR010051014.1:10000-17271 GCA_019787425.1 Platygyra sinensis | reverse complement strand
GGGTCGACATTCCTTCCTAATATCAACGTTGCAGCTCGATTTTAGGTACAGTGGGTTTATTGACGTTTCCTCTTTTCCTTTGTGCAAGATTTTTGCCATGGCCAAATGTGCAGCCGCAGTGATGGCTCCATGAACAGAGCACTTGGAAATTTTGCATGCCTTGGTCAATCCCAGTGTCTCTTGGAAGGAATAATCTTGACACACAACCGAGGTCTTATCTGGTGCAGTGGGATCGCAGGTGAATACTGGTGGGTAGCTGGCCAGGTATAGATTCTCAGGTCTTGGAATCTTCAAGACCGCCTTTAGATTTGACATCCACGAAGACACTCTGTAAACCACTTTGTCCAGCACAGACGGAGTGCAACGGTGCCGCATCAGAACTCCAGTGGAAGGACGGAACGGCATGCTCTTCACTTTAACTTCTTGGCCTTCACAAACCATGGTCAGGTAGCGAAAAAATTGTTCCATCATTAGAAGGATTGAACGACCGTCTGTGAGGACATGCAGAAAAGTAAAGAAAATCGAGTTTTTGTATGCGTCATTCGCGGCTCCATCTACGCGAATTTCATCCAAAAGAACAGCTCGCCACAAGGGACCTACGTTCAGATCAAAAGGCGTCTCTAGTTCGCGCTCAAAAACAGATTCAAGATCTTGGGCGTTAGAGTCCTTGAGTTCTTCAAAATTGACTTCACGAGGATCTTCCACTTCAGTGAAGTATTCGGTGACCGGTTCTCCATTGCGCGACTCTTTGGATATTTTCATCCTCAAAAGTGGGTAGCGTTTAGCGAGCAATACCAATGCCTGCCTGACCATGTCGGGATCAAGGTGCACTTTCGATTTGAGACGCAGAAGAAACACAATCTTTGGAATGTGTCGTTTATCAAAGGTACTGATAAGTCCTTTTTCCAGAAGTCCAACTGGACGAATAAGCTTTCCAGACGAAGTACATTGGATTTCTGTATTCTGCACAGGTTTACTTGAACGAGAAGAATACTGGTCTATGAAGAACAAAATAGCAGCCAACACAGTGGCAGCGATGCAAGCGACGCCGTAAGGAGAGCAGTGAGAAACGAAGGCGATAAAATTGATGGGAAACATCTTGGCAGCAGTTATCTAAACCGTTCCTTGCAAAGGTACCACGCACAAGCCCTCGCCGGAATAAAAGTTCTGAAGCTGGCACCGTTTGTAAGTCAACAAACGCAAATTTTGAGACAAGTTCCTTCTCAAGAGACGGGCTATTATTTGCAAGTAAAATCCACTTTCAATCTCATCTTTTGTTCTGAGTTCTGATGGGTACCGATTCATTAATCTACTGATATATTCACCTGATAAATATTTGTGGCTTTCGTGCAATTTTTTATACACCGCAATGTATGGCGGCCAGTTTTATGATTATTCTAGAAGAATTTAAAAAAAAATAATAGAAGTATTAATGATTGATCGAATCTGACTGAAATCGCACAATCGGTTACTTCTTAAAGAACAAATATCCGGCTAAAAAATTAATGTAATTTTTTAATATAAATATTGCCTAAGACTGTTTAGCTCTCTAAAAAAGAAAATCTTTTTGAAATTTAAAGTCTATTTATATGCTGTGGACAACTTGTTGCACATCTAAACAAATTATACATGTGAGAGCTGCGAGCTCGTTATATTGGTGAAACCAATAGGCATTTTCCAACACACGTGTTAATGAGCATCTCTTTTGGGACAAAAAATTCCCACATTTTCAAACATCTCAGTGCTTGTAAAGATTGTAGGGATAAAGGTGATATTTCTTGTTTAAAGATTCTCGATCATGCCTGCACTTATTCTTAACTTAATTAAAATAAAAGAGAGTTTTGATATTGAACAGTTAAAATATGAACTCAACAAACAAGTTGATCGTATTAGTCTGCCTTGGCATTTCTAAATTTATCTACTGTTGTTTACCGGGAGTTTTAGTTTACTTTTTTTTATTTCTTGTCCGTGTCTCTCAGTTTATTGGTTAATTTAAATAAGTTTAACAGTTAACGAATATTGAATTTATATAGTTTTGTTGTTTATGAGGTAGTTATACATACCAACTGTTTTGAAAATCTTAACCTGACTATACACTCTGGCTGACGAGGATGTTCGAAACATCAAAACAAGTTCCGAAACTGAAAACCGTTGCTGTGTTTCTAAAAATAATAATTGTTTTGCACATGCCAAGAGATGTAGAAATAAAATGTTCTAATTAACGCAGTTAAGAACAAATCAATAATCATAGAGCTGTTTTCAATATTAGAGTGTCGAAAAAACCAAAACCAAGATAATTACTGTAGACAAACACAAAGGACACAGATAATCGAATGAAGCAATTAAAATTCGAACAAAATTTATCATGATTGCTTACGCAAATCGGGGGAAACGTGTATGAGGAAGTCAAGCGTGGTTTTGCTCCTCGTTTGATTTCATGAAAAACTGGCGCGAGTTTTCTAAGCCAGCATAGTGAGAATATCGCTCGATCAGCCGAGGGCCGGTTGTAAACCATCTTTTTATTTATCCAATACTGAGCTGGGGTCAAATCAGGTGATGCAATCGTCCGACTGGAGCCGTGTTCCGACCATAGTGATTTAATTGTAACAAGTATTGGTATCCTTGGAAAGTGGTCGCAAATAAGAGGTGGTTTCTTGCATAAATGTGTATTTGTTAAAGTATGAAAGTGGTTTGTAATCTCAGAGTGCAGAGTGTAAGTGGGCATTCGTTTAGTGTGCCAATTAAAGTATACTTGTCAAGCAATAAAGAAATAGTTCTTATTATTTCAACTACTTTATTTTCATTCAAACAGCATTAATTTGTGTGTATGGGGAGGAAAGTTGATGGGGACGGGGGCGTAGGGGCCTATTAGAAACCGAAAAACCGCGCAAAAAATCGCCGAAAACCGCGCAAGAAATTTCGTCCAAAACCGAAAACCGAAATAAAAGTCCTCACTTACGAAGTTTTGGTAGTCTTCAGAATCTCTCTTTCTGTTATTAATTTTTATACGTATCATACGTATAAATTAAATTGATAATAGTGAAGAACTGTCTTACCCCACAAATAAGAAAATGTGCGACCCCATTCTAGTAACTCTATTGAAAATAGGACCCCATGATAGTCAATCCAGTTGCTTGAATAATGATGATGAATTTTAACAGTATAAACGCGCCATATTTTTTCAAACTTGTGACATCAGACTTGTGGGCATCACGTCCGTTAACGTTTACCGACAGTCGCATTATGTTCGCGTCATTAGCAAACATCATTGCCGCAGCGGCCGCAGGCAGAAGGATGGTTATCAGCTTTGGTTATTAGCTCGCAAACCGTAGGACGTTATACTGAAACACATTACGATAATGAAGCGCTTTCACCTTTTTTTTTGTCGTGTACTTTGTTATTTCCGGGAAGCCAACTCGGAGCATTTCCAACAAGTGCGAGCCGAATAATTTTGAAATATACATCCATTTTTGGAAATCATTTTACAGGAAAAAATGAACCCAAAAAATTGACACTCATCGAACCGAGCACCTTCGTGGCTCTGCCACGAGTTCGAATCCTGCTGTAACCAATCCTTTGAGAAAAACTATTTATCTCCAAATATACCTAAAAATCACCAAAAAATTTACAAAACGACCCAAAACATAGATATGTGAAATGAGCATAGAGATTCTTGATTGCTTGAAACGTAAACGAGATATTCATAATACCCAGCCAAAATACGGCTTCCAGGTGGATCCCCGCCTTAACGGATGGACTACTCGTTTCTATAGTTTATGGGTTGATTAGCCATGCGGGATTTTGAAAGAACACGGGAAGAATCGATTTTTAATGATAATTCAGAAGACGCGGGAAATTGCTGAGTTTACTGGCACAATAAATGACAGGTAATTGAGCAGTCAGAGCGCGGGCATTGACTTTGTTATCTAGAAATGTTTTTTACTTTATTGTCTACTTAGTGATCCTTCGCTTTTATTCCACGTGAACGCAGCGAGTGAGCCCGCAATGTTATTCCCGAGACAAAAAGGGGAGTCAACTCGCAATTGAACTATAGAAACTCGATAGTCCACTGCAGTCTTTTGCTTTGATGTTATATTGAGCTTTTCATAGACAGCTTAGCCCGGGGAGGGGAGTACTTACTTATTAGAGGCTAATGGGGATGTGCCGCTGCATGGGGTCGCATTTTGACGACTGGATTGACTATCATGGGGTCCCATTTTCAATAGAGTTACTAGAATGGGGTCGTACATTTTCTGATTTGTGGGTTAAGACAGTTCTTCATATTTACGACTAACAAACGTACCAGAATTTTTGCTCTGTGGATGAAGATGTAGTGTCTTGTATTCAATATAAGGTACATAATAAGTGAAATTGTGACTTGGATAAAGTGATAATAACAATAATAATAATAATAATAATAACAACAACAACAACAATAATAATAATAATAATAATAATAATAACAATAACAATAATAATAATAATAATAATAATAATAACTTTATTAACGTGTCAAGTAAAATAACAGTTTCCCTACAGTACCCCTATATTCCCTATATAATTCCCTCTATAATCCCACCCACAAACCTAAGAATATTTATAAATGAAGAAGCGTTCTCAAGTCGAATTACTCAGAATATAAATTTTCTGAGTTCCCCAACGGGAGTCGAACCCATGACCTTCCAGAAATACCGATTAGACGCTTTAACCACTGAGCTATGGAGGACTCATGGCGAGCAAGGTCGTAAACTAGGTTCAATAGAGTTGCAAGGAGACATATAGTTTGCCCACACCATTAAACGTCCTTCTTTGTAATCTTTCATCGTTTCACAAACAATATAGCAACGAAAAACCCTTTGGAGCCTCCTTAAGGACGTTCGCGCCCATTGCTACTGCGCATCTCTAGTGCGCACGCTATTCATTGGTCACGTGCGTGCCACGTCATTTTTAAACGCGCGCACGGATTCAAAAACTCAACAAAATATAGGGCTGATGAAGGGCTGATGACCTTTGCGTTAACTTTGTGTGCGAATATTTTTGTTGGATGCTCGGTGACCCCCACTTTTTTTTCGGCAGATCACTTCCTTTTCTAATTCTTTCCATTATACTAAAAAACAAAAAAAATCTGTACGTGGGAAGTTTTAATTATTTCTTATATACTATTCAAATAGGGCCGAATTGGTACGGGGCTACAGGTGTGTGTAACTTAGAAGTTGTAATTTTTAAGGCTAATTCTAGCTGATTTAATGACATATGTAGCAAAGATCTATCAAATAGGCCTATATATGCTGTTTTAAGCACATATAACTTAGATATGATTCTTCAACTTAAATATATGCCGATAGTAATGAATCCGGCCAGAATCGCCTCGAATGACTGGAAATCCTAGAAATGCTATGGTCCGGGCTGCGCCTTATCTTCAAAACGAGTTCGGTGACCCCCGATTTTTTTTTACGTTTTTAATCTAATCTTATCATTTTCTACCTGCAGTCAAAGTTTTAAAAAAACCTGTGCGTGGGAACTTTTTGGGCGCGAACGTCCTTAATAGTTGCTCCCGTTGCTCCCTACTATCCAGCACCACGCCCGCGTGCTTGTACCCAAGCCTCGCGCTGTCTTAGCATTTAAGTTTATCCCGCCAAAACAAAATGGCGGCTACGTTGGCCATTTTGCTCGACTCGTTCGATTTCATATGTTTCTTGTCTTGCTTGAACATAGGAAAAATCGAATCGATTGACTGAGTAACCGTAGATTAGGCTGTTGCAAACTGATTACTAGCGAAGGTAACGTGGCTAAACATAAAATCTGTTGGAAGCCGAGATGGAGAGACTACACGATCTCGCCGATCAACTGCGAAACTGGGCCTTGGATGAAATGCGATTTAGACCCCAAGGACGACACGTTAACACGACTCTTCCTACAAAAGAGGACTTTAAGATGTAAGTACCTCATAGTTCTTCAATGTAACTCACAACTAGTTGTTTAGACCACTAAATTTGCTGTCGCGGCGCAATGTATGCTGCTAAAATGACAGAAAACGGATACGCAGATCAGAGCGGGCCAGTCGGGCAGAAAATGTGAGTTTGTCCCCCTTCCTCCTGATTACAGTGTAGATTAGCATTGACAGATGCAGAAGTTAGGTGTAATCTTTCAGCTTTATTATGTTCAACAGTTTATGTACTAGTCAATTCCAAAACCGACCATCTCCCCACCACCGGAGCAATCCCCGGGCATTTGACTCACGTTAGCTCCGTACAGCAAAAAGATTTTGCAGTTCTTTGATTCAGCACGTAAGCCGCGTTCACAGGCCATTGCTCTTGTCGATTCCAAGTCGGTTTTTCTGTTGTTGCCGTTTTATATAGTTGTATCGTGAAATATGCCTCTGTCTAAAGTGTGGAGCGAAGACAAGCTGAACAAGAAATTCGTAGTGGCTGAAAACTTTGCAGAACTTGTTTCACAATTGCTTTAACATGCCTGGAGGGTGGGGGATTTGACCCTCTTTGAAGCTCTAATGGGTGGGGCATTTGACCGTCTAAACTAGCAACATAGCGGGGAATTCGACCAAAATTTTTCAAAAAAGTCAAACGCCCGGGGTTTGGCCGGGGGGGGGGGGGGGGGAGGGGGGGATGGGCGGTTTTGGAATTGACCGGTACATTAACCTTATCTGTAAATGAAACAATATACATTTCAAGTTTTGTTAGATCTTGTATATTTTTATGTACAAGATTATTGAAAACCTGATTAAGCTAACCCAGGATTAGAAATAATTTTGATTTCAGTTTTGTTTTGAACTTGAAATAATCTCAAACTGCTCTAAACAATAGCCCTGAAAAACATTTTTGAAAAAGAAAAATTAATACTTTGGTTAACTTAATCCTAGGTTAGCATTAACTGGTTTTTGAACAACCTGGCCCACGACTATTGGACGGAACCTTCTTGGCACACTGTACAGTACCTCTGCAGTCATGTACTGAAACATGTGCAACTTAGGGTGATTATTGCTAAAGTGTAGATAAGCAGGTCATCTTGTATCATGGCTGTCAATAGGGGTGGTAACCTGTAACGCCTGTTATGACCGAGTAAACCCCTGATGTTACTAGTGAACCGGCCTGTACTTGATATAACTCACTCACAAAGTAGCAATTTTGCTATAGGTGTGAAGATCAAGGTTACAGGTGAATTAAAACTTAGTTACAGCTCTGTGCATGCTCTGGTCTCGTGGTTTTTATTTGAATGTAACAAGTTTGATATTATTGTATTGACACTGACACTGA